>QVOB01023453.1:0-56115 GCA_014839585.1 Pseudomyrmex concolor
CCTGACATTAATGTCAGGGTTAACACTGGAGACTCCCATCCTACAAGCGAGTCTCATCTATGTACAAACCTCATTATTTACGCCAGCGGTACGTCTTGGTGATGTACCTTGTTTTCATGCTGATCCCGGCCCAGGTGTTAGCCCAAACGCGGCATTATACGCTTACCGCGCCAGACGGCGTCACCATTGCGGCGCAGGAGGCAGGCAATCCTGCGGGTACGCCGGTAATTTTCATTCACGGCTTGCTGGGGAGCCATCTGAACTGGGATGCGCAAGTAAACAGCCCACTTTTGCAGCACTACCGCCTGATTACCTATGATCTGCGCGGACATGGCCTGTCCGGTAAACCGACGGACGCCGTCGCCTATACCGATGGACGGCGTTGGGCCGACGAACTCGCCACGGTGTTGACGTTAACCCAGGGGCAAAAGGCCCTCCTGGTCGGCTGGTCGCTGGGGGGGGGGACGGTTATCAGTAATTATCTGGCGTATTATGGCGACAGCCGATTAGCCGGCGCGTTATATGTCGACGGCGTGATAGAGCTGACACCCTCGCAAATCCCGCCGCATCCGCGCGTGTATCGCGATCTGACTTCGCCGGATTTGCGTACCCATCTGGACGCGGAACGTGATTTCCTGCGACTGTGTTTTTATCATCAACCCGATACGGTGACCTTTGAACGCTTACTGGCCAATGCCGCCACGGCCGCCTGGGATATGCAGAAGGTGATCCAATCGCTGGAGGTCGCGGCGCCGCAAGGCTTGGGCCGCGCCAGTATACCGGTGCTGTTATTGTACGGCGGCAAGGACGCGCTGGTGAATCCGACCGCCTCCATAGCCCGGGCCAAAGCGCTGAATCCGCACATCCGCAGCAAAGTCTACGCCAACGCCGGCCATGCGCCGTTTATTGAGGAGGCACAGCGGTTTAATCGCGGCGTTTATTGCCGGGGCGGGGCACTAGGGAATCATTGACGTCGGGCGACGAACATCCGCCGGGCTGGCGCACTGCCACCGGGCGGCGAAGGGCGTTCGTTACGGACGCCCTGCAAGCTCATTCAGGGAGTTACCCATTCCCTGACAGTGCCATTGTACGGTGTCATTAAACCACGCCATGACCTGCGAGAGCGTTGCCGCGATGTCACGTGTAGACTCGCCGGTGACAATAATTTCCGCCAGCACCTGGTAGCTATCGGCGAACGCAGCGCCATTTTGATAAAACCATTTATAGTTGACCACCTCAGGAAAAGGACAGCGCGTGGGAAGATTTTCCACCCGCGCGTGAGGATAGCGGTTCGGTATGATAAGCCAGCCGCTCAGCCGGCCGTTTTGCTTGCCAAGGCGCGTCAACGCCTGCGGCTGACCGAGGATAGACTTGAAAGCGATCTCCTTCAGATTGAGACCATAAACGTTCTCTATCGCCGGAATAACCGGCCCGCCGCCGGCACGGTTGGCAATTTCACAAAGTTTCAAATTGCCCTGCCGGTCCTCGAACACCTCGGCGTGAAAAACGAAGTTCCCAGGCGAAGGCAGCGCCGCTATGACCTGCTCCACATAGCGCTTAAGCGGCGCGGCAATGGCTTCGTCCTCCGACAGCATACTGCTGGCAATAGCCTCACCCTGCTGAAACCCCATACAGGGCGTGAGATAGCGAGAAGGTCGCCATCCAATACCAGCCCGTCGACATGGTACATTTCCCCGTCGATAAAGGTTTCGACCATAGCATTGATCACCTCCTCCGGCGCACTTTTCAAACCGGTTTTCAACCGCTGATAAAGCGCCTCGTCATTACGCAATACCGAAATGCCAAGCGCCCGGCGGGAGCAGCGCGGTTTAATCAAGACCGGGTAGCCGTTGCGCTTTGCGAAGTTGATGATATCCAACGCATTATCGATCAGACAAATGCCGGCACATCTATAATTGGCCTCACGCAGCAGCGTCTTCATTACGCCTTTATCACGATAGGCGCGGATTGCCGCCACCGAAGGCCCGGGCAACCCCCATTGCGCGCGCAGGTAAGCCGCAGGCAACAGGTCAAATTCACGCACGCCGATAACGCGGTCGAAGTTCACCACCTGATGCAGTTTCTCAGCGTTATAGTAGATAAGATCGTCGTTGTTTGCCGTATCCAACGAGATGATGCCGACATAATGACTCTTATCGTCGTAACTGACATTTTTTAGCGAGGCACCGGTGGTCATCAGATAACATTCATGCGGCTGTAACCACTCCACCACCGGATTTGACGCGTTGGTTTCACAATCGATAATCAGGATCTTCATCAGCGGCCTCCCGGCAGCGGCCTGCGCCAAGAGATTTGCTGATGAATGCCGCCGAGGCCATACCGATGCCGATAAGCGGCGTGACGCTAAACAGCATAAGATTATTCAGCACCGTGATGATCGCCAACGGCGCAGTTCCCATCCTGCTGGCGACAATAAACATCACGGCGAAGCCGCCGAAAAAAAACAGCTGCTGTACGCCGGCATACCAGGAAAGACTGACGATGGGTTTTAGCTGCGCGGTCATAGAGCGGACGGTATAAAAACGATATTCCGCGTCCAGCAAACGTCCGCTGAAAAAAAACAACAGCGTACCCAGATACCAGGCGGCGACGGTGCCAAGGCCGGCGCCCCTGATGCCGAAACCGGCCGTGACCAGCGAGTAGCCGATAATGAAATTGCACAGGTAGATACCGATGATGATGAGCAGACTGAAACGGTTTTCACCCAAGCCACCGAAATAGCCGCGGAAAGCCCGCACGCAGCCAATCGCCGGTGCCGCACACATCAGCGTTTGTAGATAAATAATACAATTTTCAGTCAGTTCGCCATCTTCCACTATGAGTCGGATAACCCCGGGCACCAGCGGAATGGCCAGCATAATTAACGTGCCGGCCAGCAGCGCCACCACGCAGGCGCTGTGCAGCGCGTCAATCGCCTGCTGCGCACGGCCGGCGCCCAGATTGCGCGCGACCAGAGTCTGCACACTGATCATAATGCCGGTGACGGCGCTGGTAAGAAGAGAGAAAATTAAAGCCGCACAGCCCCACCGCCGGATACGCTTATCCTGCCCACGATAAACATATCGATCAGACTGTTCAGACTTTGCGAAAGCATCAACAAGATGAACGGAACGGCCGTTAACGCCACTTGCTGATAACGGTACTTGATATTCGCGATAGCCATTTCAGGATCCCAAAGTCGCGGTGCCGGGGAGCTGCAATAACGCCAGCAGGATGTCGCGATCGCTTTCGTGACCAATGGAGGCACGGATCCAGCCCGGCATCCCGAACGGAGCGCAATCTCGAACCCGGATCGCATTGGTTCGGGCGCGCGCCAGCAGCGCTTCGCTACCCAGCGGCGGCTTAAAGCAGATGAAATTGGTGGCGGAAGGCAAATAGTCGATTCCCTCTGTGTCAAACGCCGCCATGATTCCCCGAAGCCATCCCCGGACGCGGGTCACGGTATTTTCTACCGCATCGAGCGTGAGCACTTCCGCCACCAGACGCTGGGCGAAACGGTTGACCCTGAAGGGTAGCGCTTGCGCCGACCGGGCGACCGCAGCGATAACGTCAGCAGGCCCGGCGGCGAAACCAACTCTGATCCCGGCCAGGCCGAACGCTTTGGAACACGTTCTCAACATTATCGCCCGCGCGCCCTGGCGTATCGCCGGCAAGATCGAACAGCGGGTTTCGCCGGCGAAATGAACATAGGCTTCATCGATAATCGGGATGATATTGTGCTGATTCATAGTGTCGATAAATGCCGCTACCGCCCGGCTCTCCATCACCGTACCGGTGGGGTTATGGGGGTTGCACAAAAAAGCCAGCGTTACGCCACGACCAACGCCTTGTCGATAGGCCTGAAGATCGCAGCGGCCGCGACTCAGCGGCACCCATAGGCAGTGTCCGCCGGCCAGCCGCACGGCGGTTTGATAACCAGGAAAGATGGATTCACTCAATAGCGCCCGTCTGCCATAGCGTAGAAACGACAGGCAAATTAGCAAAATGATTTCGTCCACCCCGTTGCCGAGAAGCAGCTGATCGGCGGACAAGCGGTAATGGCGAGCGATGCTTTCAATGGCGACCTGGTTTTCCGGATCGGGATAGATGCTAATGCGGGCAAATTCTTCGTTAAAGCACGTTTGCAGCGGTTGTACGACCTGTGAATCGGTTTCGTTAAGATGCAAACGGTGCCGCACGTGCCGATCGCAGGTATTAAAGGTGGGCAATTTGGTCATGCTACCTCCCGCTGCGGCGATATAAAATACCGAAACAAAAACTACCCGGGCCGGCTTTTTTGGTAATAAATTGATGCGTTGCGCCAGAGGGAACATGGATAACGCTGGGCGATGAATACGTTTTCACTCTGCCCTGTATATTGACGTCAATCACGGCCTCACCGGGCACCGGTGAGATAAGCAAATAAATTTCATCCACCTCATGCTGATGCGGTTCTGCCACGGGCTGCCCCACGCGCTGAGAAATATCGCCGCCCGCCAGTTCAAACGGCAGCCCACCAAACATGTTCGCGGTCAGGAAATAAGGCACCGGCTGATGATGGCCCGTGACGTGATGAAAAATGGGCAGCTGACAATACGCTTTCTACTGATCCATATCGGCCTCATTGCAAGACAAAAAGATAGGTATTGGGGACATTCAGATAGTGCGTTGCCATTATGTTAAACCCGGCGGCAGCAAAATAATTTTCGTAGTCGCTTTTTTTGAACAGTTTGATTTTCATCAGGCTATGAACGTATTCAAAACCGTAAACGAATATGGGGCTCTCATCAGATAGGCTTTGTTCTTCCGATATGAACGTATCGGCAATTAGGAATTTCCTTACGTTGGGGAATGTGCTGCGGAGTCTTTGCAATACCCATATCGGGTCTTCAATATTGAAAAGATCATGCATCATCATGAAAGTCATCAAGGTATCCGCTTGTGCAAAACGCTGTTGCAATAGGGGATCCTCTACCGCTTGTAGGACGTTTTGATTATAGAGCCTGATCCTGTCCTGCATGCCATGGCGCAGAATATTGCGCTGCGCGTCGTCAATAGCCTTGGCGCTGACATCGATGCCTATCCCCGTCGCCTCCGGGAACACCTTACACAGGCTTATTAATGCGCCGGCATTGCCGCTGCCCAGATCGGCGACGCGTTTGACCGGGTGTCGGCGAAATTCGGTGGTAATGATATCCCACATAAACGACTGGTTCGCCAAACGCGACCCCTGCGCAACGTTGCCGCCATCGACGAAGGCATGACAGCTTTCGTTCTCGGCGGCAATTGGGTAGGGATATTTTCTGAAGAGTTCACCATATCCCCCCACGGCCCATATGAAAAAACCGATATTCTTTTTAATATCCTGACCGAACTGTGTTAGCGCTAATTGATCCTCGCGTAGTTTTTTAAATATTCCACATTTGATGCCGAAGGTGATTAACGTATCCGCCCATTCGGGATGACTCTCCGCCAACAGCGAGCTATGGATTGTCCTCAAATTGACGTTTTCATGATTGGTAAACAGTTCCAATACACCGGTTTTACCGAGATGGTAACACACATGTGACCCAATATATCCATTAAATAGGTTTGAAGCCTGCATACTCCCTCCTTGTGACGGCTATATAGCATCAGATACACTTGTCAGAAATCTCATTTCAAGGGCATAACATTCAACCTAGCCGTCAACCCGCTTGTTCAATAAAATGCCTCCGAGTGTCCTGGCATTTCCTGTCACAAGCACGGCAGATACACTGATTACTATTTGGCATGCCATCATCATCCCTATCCGACGATGCCTTAAAGGGTATAGGATTACGGTAAATCAAATAATGATGCATTGCAACACACTCAATAATAAATCACACCTCGCAGTGGTGTTAAATACATATGTCACGGACATTAATTTAACCATTAGTTATTTCTTAAAAGTTGTTAGCGTCTCAATGCAAGCAACATTAATTAAAACAACCGCTAACACGTTTATATAATCCGTATCGCCGATTTGGCCTCATTTACATTACCTGCCAGTGTGGCGGGCATTCAGGATAAGCCGCTAAGGCTGGGCGTTTACCTGGCGGTGCACCGCACGTCGCGCCACAGGTCGACGCGGGGCACGCTGCCGGCCTGCGGGGCGTCAGGACGTCATGGTGACTCTATGCCGCTTTAACGCCGTCAGCGCGAACACCGCGCAATCTTCACCACCCTTATCGTAAAAATAACGACGGCTATCCGACGACCTGCGACGAAAATATGCACCCGGCGATTTGTTGTCCATAGATTAATAAAACTAAGCGTTCGAGACGGATTATAAGCATGCCCGCAGGAATTGTCCTACTTTTCAGACCTGGGTTACGCTAAAAATTATATAAACGTCATCTGTCCCCGGTGATATATTCCTACATAAACGGGTGCCAAAGAATTAACGACGTCGACAACCCTGATTTTGGGAAAAAGATTCATGCCAAAGCCGCCTTGGACGCCAGTCATTGCTTGGGCCCGTACGCTGTCCTAGTCCTTACGCTTTCGGAGTTAGCTTATGGCATTGTGGTTAATTCCCGGTGTGTTATATCCTGCACGCCATGGGGGCAATGTTCACGCGGGTTTCGTCATACTTCATTCATATATATCACTTTACAGGTAAACATCTTGAAATTGATTATTAATTTACTTTATTATTATTTTTATGACAACTATTACGGCACTATAAGTTCATTTTGGAAATTACGTAGCGGAATGACCCAATAAAAAATGTCATTTTACCGACTGTAAGTGTCAAATTGAACCGCTCTTTGTTCAGAAATGGCTAAAAAGGTAGAGGGAAGTTAAGCATGCCGGCTCGTATTCCACCCCAAAACATTGTCATTCTCTGCATTCCGCCGATCGACCTTTTTAATGTTGTGGGGCCGATGGAGGCATTCCGGTTGGCAAACCAGCTGGCGAACAAAAAATCCTCTTATCAAATAGAACTGGTTTCTACCAGGGCGGATCTGGCTATCGAGAGCGAGACCGGCATTAACCTGCAAGCCCACTACTCGCTGTCCGATGACAGATGGCAAACAAGCAAAATCGACACCCTGATTATCACCTCGAATATCCTATTATCCAGCGGTAATCCTCCAGAGGCGATAAAATGGATCAATACGCAAACGAAAAACGCGCGCCGCATATGCTCACTGTGCGGCGGCATTTTCGCTCTGGCGCAGACGGGAATGCTCAACGGTAAGCGGGTAACCACCCATTGGCGCGTGGTGGAGCAATTCGCTCAGCAGCATCCGCAAATCAAGGTCGACGATCAGCCCGTTTGGGTGAAAGACGGCAATATTTATACTTCGGCGGGAATGTCCGCCAGTATTGATATGGCGCTCAGCCTTATTGCCGAGGATCGAGGGGATGCGCTGGCGGCTGAAGTGTCGCGCGAAATGGTGCTTTTTTTGCGACGCCCCGGTCATCAACCTCAGCAAAGTTTGTCCCTGCTGGCGCAAAGCAGCAACAACCGTAATCTGAAGGCGCTGCAGCCCTGGCTTCAGGAGCATCTGACACAAGAGTTGAGCGTCGAGATACTGGCCGATCAGTTGGCGATGAGCCGCAGCACGTTGATTCGCATTTTTAAAACCGAGCTGAACACCACACCGGCGAAATATGTGGAGAACGTGCGCTTGGAAACCGCGCGACGCTTTTTGCTTATGACGTCGATGAATCTCGACAGGATCGCGGCCCACTGCGGTTTCACCAGCGCCGATGTGATGCGGCGGGTCTTTATGCGCAATCTAGGCATCAGCCCGCTGCATTACCGTCAACAATTTGGCAGCAGCGAATAAGTCGTCGTTCCGGTTCTGCTGTGCGTAAGGCGTCTCACTGGCGAGGCCGTTGGCCGGTGCGACTATTACTGCCGCCGTTGTGGTCTTAACGCGTAAAATAGCCGGAACGCGACGGTTAAAGACTACAGTACCGGTTTAACCAAAGGGTTGGCGCTGGTTGCCGCAGCGGTGGTCTGCGATGCATTGGCGCTGACAATCGCCAATGCGCCTTTCTCGCTGGTCACCCCATTTCGCATTGCAAATTGCGGATCGTTAATTTCCTATGCCACCCATTGGGCGATATTCTGATACGGAACGAAAATCGTTTGTCTCCGCTTGGGATGCGTCGCCGTCAACACGCCGATAATTGCGCCGTCTTTGCCGTAAACTGGCCCGCCACTCATACCCTGAATACCGCCAGCGTTAGATAACCCCATCAGACAACTGGTGCCGGGCTGTTTCCACCAGCCAAATTCTTGTACGGTTCCGCTGGATGAGGTCGGCATTGCCGTGTAGGCATTGTAACCATACATATTGAGTTGCTCGCCTTTATTAGCGGCCTCCAGCCGCGGCAGGGTCCGGCCTTTATTGTCATGATAGATAATGGCGACATCGCAGATCGGGTTGTATGCTTTTACCCTGACCATCATCACTTTCGCCACATGCCCTGCGGTAAGGCTGTATTGTTCATTGATAGGAAAACTGGAGCCAATTGCCCCCGCAAGAACGGGTATTCCGACAAAATGGAAATCTGCTTTATCCGAGGCTGTTTTATCGACATTATAATGTCCCACTGCGCTGCAGCCGGATAAAAATAATGACAACACGATGACAAACAAAAAACTTTTCATGAATATATCCAGGAGATATAAGTAAATAAGATGGATATCGCAGTAGGCTATTAGCTTTTGCGAGGTATAAGCTCTCCCTATGCCAAGAACGCAGGCACATCGCTAGGTAAACGTAATTACACCGACGAACGACTTTATTGCGCCCCGTGAAATGTGGGGGGCATCATACATAAAATTACCCATCCATCAATCATATCGATAATTGCAGGATAATTAGATACAGAAGTATCAACGATATTATTATTATAAAAAGCATCTGCGCGGCAGCGAATAAAACCCATGAATAACATGAGATTATGTTGCTCCCCTTCACCCGGATTTACACAAAAACGAATACACTACACATTGGCACAAAAAATAACCAACATAATTATAACGCCAATTGTTTATGATCTGTTTAGTACAAAGCCAGGGACATTAATTCCATGTAACAGCAATCCTCACCGAATTTACGGCGTAATAATTCTTATCACGGGCATTTTCCGCGTTTGGCTAATTTTGCTTAACACTCACCCTGCCGTCGCATAAATGCACAGCGCTAAGTTGCCAGGCAAAGATTATCTGTTTGTTACGCGGACGATATGGCACGCTAATATATTGTTTCGCCCTTGCAGCCATTCGCCAAAAATTATTTACATTGTGTTAATCTCGTATACTCATGTCTTATCAGACTCTATTTGTCTAGCGGTAACCTTCAGGAGGCCCCCAGCGGCCGTGCCCGCACCTACAGGGTTATCGCCTGATTTGGCGCGCCCATTCCAGGGAATGAGCCCGGATTACCCGACGCAGCGTTATGATGCTGATGGCGACACCATGAATGAGTTTTCTCAATTCAATTCATAAAATAGCATGCTAAAAACATGCTTATTCCTATGTTCATGAACATCGCTGTTTTTAACGCCAATCTTATGACTCTTCCCCGCCGCAGCCGTGACGACATCACCCTGCAAACGAGGGAAGACAAGTCTTTTAACCGCCGTGAAAGCACCGAAATTTTCAACGCCGCTTATCATGCGGCGCAAGATGCAACCGTACACGATCGGGAATGACGTTATTTGCGCCGGTTGGCGCTATCAAGCAGCCTTAATCACTATATGATCTTCACGCTGAACCACCACTAAACGTTCTTTAATGGCTTCAGTCAAAGTGATGCGGGCCTCAATCGGATTTGTCACACGAGTCAGAGGACGAGAATGCGCGTGTCTTTTGTGATGGACTCGGGGGAGCTGGCGGCTTTCTATTAATCGGTTATGCCGATAAAAACTGTAGCCGGAAATAAACGCACCGACGAACAATGCGAAACGACCTCAATATGCTGGCGGCAGGAGGTATTCATTCCTGTGTGTGCCGATAAATAACGAATGTTTTGTCTGGCGATACCGTGGACTAACGCAGGGCATCCTTGATAGACATCATTATTAGCAGCACAACCCCGTCATGCATCATCGCCCGCAGGCGCGGTTTGATGCTTAATGTGCTCGAGTAATAGTGAGGCCGCCCGATATGTTAAGACGGATTAGGAAATAAAGAATCTTTCTTTATTATCGCTTTGTATGTCAACCATTGGACCAGCACGCAAAAAAACCCACACAACATTTGACAAAATTCGCGATAACGCCTCACATTGCACGCAATAATTTAACATTCCCACCTGGTCAAACGTCCGTTGCATGGGCGGCGGCTCTGCACTTAAGTACAAACCAGGCTGGATTAACAGGATGTGAGCGCAGGAATCTGAGAATCTGGGGAGTTAAGGACATGGAGAGTTGGGAAGTTAGGGCGTTAAGGAACGGAAGAGAGGAGCAGGAGAGGAGGAGAGGAATAATAGGGATTCTGGAATGGGCGATTTGACAGAGAAAAGAGCCATAGCAGAGTGAGGTTAGGGTCAGGAAGTAACAAGATCTCGCCGTGAGGGGATAATTCACGTCGGCGCTTACGCGAACTTTAGCGGGACAGAAGGTAAGGGCTGCCGGGTCGCTCAGCCGAATTCGGCAAACGGCAAAATGCGGCCCGCTCTGGTGCGAACGCGCCCGGCCTCACGCCTACGGCCGCCGTAACGGCCGCGTATCGGGCGTCAAGGCCTTAATCTAACCCGGCCAGGGTTGCGCCAGGGGCCTCTTTGCAAGAGCGCTCAGCCGCGTGCTGGAGAGCAGCCCGACATAAATCCGCTACTCTTCTTCAAACCATTGACTATTGCGCTGGGCAATGGGCGTAATGGTGAAGATCATTTGCTGCAGATGACAGCGCAGCGCATCCTCCGCCGCATCGGCGTCACGCCGCTTTAACGCATCGAAAATTTCCTGATGCTGACCGATCAAGATCTCCGGCGGCGACACTTCGCTTAAGGTGAGAAAGCGTACGCGGTCCAGCGCAGCTTTGATATTTTCCACGGTTTCCCAGGCCAGCTCACAATCAATACTTTGCGCTATCAGGAGGTGAAATTCATCGTCCAGCCGCAAAAACTCATGGCTATTATGGTAGGACGCCGCCAGCGACTGCTGCTGTAGATTGCGCTCGAGCTGCATTAACGACGCGGGCGACATTTGCAGGGCGGCCCGACGCACCACCGCCGTTTCCACCGCCTCACGGATGAAGCGACCGTCTGCGACCCGCCGTGCGGAAATTTTGCGTACAAAGGTACCGCGCTGGGGCAGCACCTGCACCAGACCCGCTTCGGTCAGCTTGATAAACGCCTCCCTTACCGGCTGGCGCGAAACGGTAAACCGCAGCGCAATCTCTTTTTCCGACAGCAGCGAACCCGGAGGAATCGCACAGGTGACGATATCATGACGCAGAAAACGATAAATCTGCTGATTGACGGGTTCACCGGCGGTGATGGCATAAGAAATCGACATTCGATACGATCCGTTTTGTCAGTAGTAGCCACAAGACAGGCTTTTGGGCGATAAGTCTAAGGTGGGGGCGGCGACAAACGCCAGACTTTTTTGTCGGATCCTTGCGCTGAAAGGGATACGGGTCATCCTCAGGCGCGGCGGAGGGCGGCGCGGTTTGCGCCCGCCAAGCAGCCGCAACGCTGCCGTGATGGCGCCGCAACCGTAGCCATCGTCTCCCCTTGGCGGTGTGCGCCAGAGCCGATTGTCGTGGTGTGACGCCGTCATAGCAGCAAGAAACTTGGCGCGACCGGCGCTCGAATGCTGGCCGCCGCCGCCCGACATCGGCATAATCGGGCAACGCGATGACGCGCCAGCCGATGGCCAACGCGTATGCGGGGCCGCCGGCCGGCGGGGTCATGAGCGGTGTCCGTCAGTCAAGGCTCGCCACCACCGACGCTACGGTCGCTTTGGCACCCTGGGTTTGCAGTTGCTGGTAATAGCGATTCACCTGTTCTACAAACCGCGTCTGTGCCGGTAAATCATCGCCAAATACCGTTTGCAGCGACAACAACGCCCGTACGCGCTCCTCATTATCCGGGGTTTCCGCCACTCGCTGTGCCAACGTCTCTTTCAGCGGATCGCTGATATCAATGGGCTGGCCCTGTTCATCTACGCCGCCCACGTAGCGCATCCAGCCCGCTACACCAAGCGCCAGCAGTGTGAAATCACTGACTTCACGCAAATGCCAGCGGATACTGTCAAGCCAGCACTGCGGCAATTTCTGCGTTCCGTCCATCGCTATTTTCCAGGTACGACGTCTTAGCGCCCGGTTGCGATAACGGGCGATCAAGGCATCGGCGTAGGCGGCAAGATCCACGCCGCGGGTATGCAATGTCGGCGCCTGCTCGGCCAGCATCAAATGACGCGCGGCGCGGGCATAGTTGTCGTCCTGCATACAATCGCTGATATGGGCATAACCCGCCAGATAGCCAAGGTACGCCAGCAGAGAATGGCTACCGTTGAGCATGCGCAGTTTCATCTCCTCAAAGGGCAAGACATCCGCGACCAGTTCCGCGCCCGCTTTTTCCCATTCCGGCCGGCCATTGACAAAATTATCTTCGATAACCCACTGGAAAAACGGTTCGCAGGCGACACCGGCGGGGTCAGTCATACCGCCCAGTTGACCGGCAATAGAGGAAAGCGTTTCCGGTGTGACGGCGGGGACGATGCGGTCCACCATCGTAGAGGGAAAACTGATCTGCTCGCCTATCCAGGCGGCCAGCGCCTCGTCCTGCAATGCCGCCAATTGGGTAATGACGTTGCGGGTCACATAACCGTTTTCCGGCATATTGTCGCAAGACATGACGCTAAATGGCGGCAGCCCCTGCGCGCGTCGACGGCGAATGGCGGCCAGGATCACCCCCGGCAAAGAGCGTGGCGTATCAGGATGGGCAAGATCGTGTTGCACCATCGGGTGGTCGGTATTGAGCTGTCCGCTGGCGGGATGGTGGCAATAGCCTTTCTCGGTGACCGTGATCGAGACAATCGCGATATCCGCTTCGCATAATGCGTCTAATACCGCCGCCATGCCGTCGGTTTGGGCATGCAGCGCGCGTTTGGCCACTCCAACGATTCTGGCGGGTCGGTCGTCGTCCGCCATTTCGGACACCGTCCACAGGCATTGCTGAGCGTTGATGTCGGCAATCTGCTGCTCGCCGCCGATTAAGTTGATTTCGCAATAACCCCAATCGCTACCGGCTTCGGCCGCCAGCCTGTCGGCGCACACCGCCTGATGGGCGCGGTGAAAGGCGCCAAAAAGCCACGGGTGCGCAGTTTATTGCGGTCATAGCGGGGAACAATAACATTCCCGGGGACTTCTGAAAGTGAAAGCATAACTACCTCAAACGTAAACTGACCGGCGCCTGGACGCACGGCGTAACTATCAGGATTCGGTAACGGGATGACCCGGACGTTTAGGCGACTTGATCACCAGGCCCACCAGCACGGCGCCGATGGCCGCGACGCCGCCCGCAAGAATAAAGGCGCTATCGAACTTACCGGTGTGCTGAACGATAAAGCCGGTCACCACCGAGCCAATAATGCCGGAGACGCTGCCGACCAGATGGATGAACCCGCTGGCCCTGCCGACGCGGCTTTTGTGCACCACATCCTGGATGATCGCCCAATAAATGGCGCCGGTGACATAAAGGAAGAACAGCGAAATTGACATCAGCACGACCGCCGGTACTACGCTTTTCACCGTACCGGCCAGGGCGACACAAACCGCGGCGGCCAGCAGCGATACCACCAGGACGATTTTGCGCGACAGCAACAGCCGTCCCGTAAGGCGGAAGATCCGATCGGAAACCCAGCCGCCCAGCGCCAGTCCGACAAATCCGACTAACCACGGAATGACGGTGGTGAAACTCATCTCTTTAATGTTCAGGCCGTGGGCCTGCACCAGATAGGCCGGGAACCAGCTGAGAAAGAAAAACAGAATGTAGTTGTAACAGAAGAAAGCAAAGGCGGTGACCAGGATTATCGGCTGGCGCATATGATAATAGCCAAGACCATGGGGAACGTCGGCCAGTTCTTCTTCAATGTTGTGCTGTTCGAGGTTAACCTGGCTCGCCAGGCGGCGTTCCTCTTCGCCCAGACGTTTGCTGCGCGCCGGATTATCCGCCGCGAACAGCCACCAGAACAGGATCCATACCAGCCCGATGGCGCAAATGATCATAAACGCCGGCCGCCAGCCGAACGCCAGCGCCAAATAGCCCACGATCGGGCCGGCGACCGCGCCGACGAGCGGCGACCCGGCGCTGAGTAATCCCATGGCGGTAGCCGCCTGTTTTTTCGGGAACCAGCCGTTAATCATTTTATTGGCGGAGGCGCAAATCGGCCCTTCCGCCATGCCGAACAGCACGCGCAGTATTAATACCGACCAAAAACCGGTGGCGATGGCGGTCATCCCGCAAAAAATGGACCATAGTCCAACCGCCAGAGCCATTACCAGGGTTGGGCCCCATTTATCTACCGCCAGGCCGCCGAGAAAATTGAATAATGCATAGCCGAAGAAGAAGCTGCCGAAAATAAAGCCGAACTGTTCGGCGTTAATCAACAAATCCTTTTCAATCATCGGCATGGTGATGGATAACGCTACCCGGTCCAGGTAGTTAATCATGTAAATCAAAAACAGCAGAAACACGATCTTCCAGCGCAGATTACGTAACATAGCAACTCCTGGCTCTTCTTATTTGCAGGTACAGCGAGGCGGCGCAAACCGCCTCACGGCAGGATTATTGAATATCCAAAATGACCTTGCAGCAGTGCCGCGGATCGGATTCAAACAGCGTCATGGCGTCCTTTACCTGCGCCAGCGGGAAATAATGGGTAACCAATTTTTCCGGCGCAATGGCACCGCTGGCCATCCAGTCGATGACCACCGGGAAGCGTTTACTATTCAAGCGTGAGGTGAACAGCGAGATCTCTTTACTGGTCAGGCTTTGCTGCGTAATCGTGCAGGGGTCGCCGGAAAAACCCAGCAGGCCAATGCGCGCCGCCGGCAAGGCCAGCGCCACCGCTTCCGGCAGGATGGAGGGATGGCAGGCGGCGTCTATGATGAGCGTCGGACGCAGACCGTCCAGCTGTTCCGCCAGCGGCGTTTGGCTGTTGTTCAGCACCTGGTCCGCCCCGTTGGCGCGCGCCAGCGTCAGCCGCTCTTCGATCCGATCGACCACGATGACCGTAGACACATCATATACCCCCTTCAGCACCTGAATGGCGGTCAGCCCCATCGGGCCCGCGCCGTAAATCAACGCGACGTTGGCCGGCGTCGGTTTGAGGTAGGCGGTAATATTGGCGGCGATGGTGAAAGGCTCGATCAGGCTGGCGAGTTTGTCCGGGATTGCCGCCGGTACCACATAGGCGTTTCCGGCGGGAGCGCAGGCATAGTCGCTGAAACCGCCGTCGCGGTGAACTCCGATAACCTGTAACGAAGTACAGACGTTGGGTTTGCCGACAGAACAGGGATAGCAATGGCCGCAGCTTACCACCGGGTCTACCGCGACGCGCTCGCCAATGCGGCCCGGATCGACACCGTCGCCCACCGCATCGATTGCGCCGAAAAATTCATGGCCGATGACCCGCGGATAACGGGCAAACGGGTTGTGACCGTGCCAGATATGAATATCGGAACCACAAATACTGGCGTAGCGGATTTTAACCCGTACTTCGCCGGCGGCGGGCTGGGGCAGTCCCCGCTCTTCAATGACCAGTTGTCCTGGTTCAGCAATAACAACGCTCTTCATTTTAACTCCTTACCTGTTCCATAGCGTGCCGTCCTGCGGACGGGCCGCCGGCAAATAGGCCGGCTCATAAGGGTAGGTGCCGCACGGTTTTCATCGCAGCAGGCAAAACGGAGCCTGCAACCAGGTGGCCTCAGGCAGGGCACGGCCGATAAAGGCGTCGTCGCCTCCCCCCGCAAGAGCCTCGTCGAAACGGGTTTCCTGTCTCACGGCATAATGGCCCGGGCCGGTGGTGAACACGTTGGCGATACGCATAACGGCGCCCTGATCAAAAGGTGTCGATGACACAATGCCAACCCGTATAAATACTACCATACCAGATGGGCAATACTTAGATCTCCGCCACAAAATGATGTATCGGTTCAGCTTTGAGCAGCGCGCCCGTCAGTCGTTCGGCACCAGCGCGATAGCCCGGACCGACGATGCGGACCCGCCCTTAATGCGCAGCGGCAGGGCGATAAACGTGAATATTGCTGGCACCGAATATAAATTAGCCAGATTTTCCATGATGATATTATCCGAACCCAGAATCAGTCGGTGCGCCGGGTAGTCATGGTTCGACCAGGCATCCAGCGACATGGCGTCGGTGCCAATAACACCTACCCCCTTGGCCAGTAAATACTCCGCGCCGGCGGCAGAGAGACCCGACCAGCCGGAAAGGACCGTTTGATGATCGGGCCGGCAACGCCACTCACGGTCATAGCCGGTGCGGAATATGACGATATCCTGCGCCCGGATCTCGCCGTGCTTGTGTTCCCACTCGGCGATCATGGTAGTCGTGATTTCCGTATCGGGCGGGTAAGCGGAAACATCAATGCACAGGCCGCGCCCCATCAGCCGCGTCACATCGACCCGTTCAATGGTTTTCCCCTCTGGAGCAAAGTGCGCGGGCGAATCGACGTGCGTACCGCAATGGTCGCTTAATTGCAGCAGGTTGTTGTAGTTGCCATCCCCCGCCGCGTACGTTTCCACATCATTGCGGAAAAAACGGGGATGGGTAGGCCACACCGGCATTAACGGTTCGTACTGATGATTAAGTTCGATAACCCGGTAATCGCGCAGCAGCGCAAACAATTCACTGTTCATCTTATGCCTTCTTAACATCGACGGTTTCTTTGATAAACCACAGCGGAATGCAAGACAGCAGCAGTACCACCACGATAAAGCCATAATGGACGTTGAAACCAAAATAGTGAATGATCCAACCGGTCACCGGCGCCACCAGAATGCCGGCGATGCCCACCGCAAGACCGATCATCAGCCCCATGCTGGAGGCGGCCGCCTGCGGCGCCGAATCAATCAGCAAAGCATAGGCTACGGGATAAGGGGAGTTTCTGAATAAGCCCCAAAAAATCAGGATGCCCCAGCCGAGGGCGGCGGAGTGGATCAACGTGCACAGCACCGCGGCAATCATCCAGCCGACGATAACGATACCCAGCGAGATTTTGCGGCCGCGCATATCGGAATAACCGCCCCAAAAAATCTGCCCTATCCAGCCGGTCATTCCGGAGGCGCCGGAGATAATCGCCGCGGTGCCAAGCGGCAGCCCGACGTCGCGGGTTAATTGCAGGGTCAGGAAATTGGCGATGCCCATTTCTGCCCAGGTGAAACCGAAAATCAGCGCGATCGCCAGCAGGCAATTGCGGTTTTTCAGACAGCCAAACGAGTCCGCCAGAGAGGCTTTTTTCTTACCGACGGGGAGAACGGCGGGCTCCTCAACCGGCACCGTCAGGTTATTTTCGCGGATCCAGGTACAGACTTTCTCGTGGTTTTTGCGGGTACCGATAAAGAACTGAATTACCACAATACTCAGCCCGATTAACGGAATAAATAAAAATGCCTGCCGCCAGGTGCCAAACATCAGGATCGCGGCGATCAGCGCCGGGCCGATAAATTGCCCTAGCGGGAAACCGGTATGGTGTACGCCTATGGCAAAGCCGCGGTTTTCTTTCTGCCACCATTCGCCCAGCAAGGCGACGTTGATGGGTTCCGATCCGCCGGTGCCCATCCCCATCCCCATCGCAACGCGCAACGCGCAACGCGCAACGCGCAACGCGCAACGCCTGAAATACTCCCAGGGTTTTACAAAAAGCGGTAGCCACGCCGGCGATAACTTCCACCAGGACCGCGACACTCCAGCTATAACAACGTTTGTAACCCGTGCCGATGTAGTCGGAGAAAATACCGAAAATTACCGCGCCGGAGAGTGTGCCAAAAAAGCTGAGGGAATTAAGCCAGCCGGCCTGCACCTCGGTTAAATTAAATTCTTTCATAATTGCCGGCAGCAGCGTCGGTAATATAATGCGGTCGATCGAATTCATCAGAACCGCGAGCGTGGTAATAACCAGCATCCACCAGGAAAGCGGATGCGCTTTCGGCAGGAGCTGGCGCAGGCCACCCTGCGCATTTTGCGCCTGTGCTGTAACCGCCGCCGAGCTGCCCGGATTGGCGTCGATTATGTGATGATGATTATTACGGTCTGTCATGATATTTCCTGCCTGGCGTTTTCATTATCAGGACGCAGTCGCCGTCGCGATGATAAAAGCGCGAAAAAGTGGGACCGGGTAAGATTACCCCGCCTTTCCCGCTGCGGTGGTTATGGCAAGCTGCCGCATGCGGGTGATAGTGACCGGCGAAGTGACTGCGCGCCGGAAATAAGGAAAGATAGGCGTGAGGAGACTACCATATAAGTAGTCTCGGTAAATTAGACGATATGCATCACATTTTATTCTTTTTCAGGTACATTAGTTTAGCAAACACCAAATATTCGCGACGCCGACAGGTAGTGTTTACAAGGAAGTGAAAGGGGGTTACTCCCGGTACGGCGGCCTATCCGCCCGCACCTTTTCTCCGTGGGCAAGCGATCCGCCAATATTTCGCCTGGTCACCGAACGCTGCGGGGCGAGCATCGCTACAGGGGCCACATTAGCCGCAACGTCAATGCCGCCGCGTGATAAGCAGTACCGGAAATGTCATCATTATGCCTATCCGAAAATAATACCCCCAGCTAATGGCAATCTCTTTTTGCGCCAGCACATGCAGCCATAACAGCGTGGCCAGACTGCCTATAGGGGTGATTTTCGGCCCTAAATCGCAGCCGATGACGTTGGCATAAATCATTCCCTGCCGTACCACGCCGGCGGTATGGCTGGCGTCGATGGAGAGCGCGCCAACCAGCACCGAAGGCAGGTTGTTCATTACCGATGACAACAGCGCGGTAAGCACCCCCGTACCCAGGGTGGCGGTCCATAACCCTTTGGCGGCCAGCCAATTTAACGCGCTGGCCAGGACATCGGTCAATCCGGCGTTGCGCAATCCGTAGACCACCAAATACATACCGAGGGAAAAAATGACAATCTGCCAGGGGGCGTGACGCAACACGCGGGTGGTATCGATGATCTTTGTGCGGCGCGCCACGCAATACAAGATAAGTGCCGCCACGGCGGCGATCAGACTAACGGGAACCCCGAGCGGCTCCAACGCGAAAAAGCCCACCAATAATAGCGCGAGCACGCCCCAGCCGGTCATAAACGTGCGCCGATCACGAATGGCCTCAGCCGGCGGTTTTAATCTCGCCAGCGAATAGGCGGAGGGGATATCACGGCCGTATACCAGAAACAGCATGCCCAGCGTCGCGATCACGGCGACAATATTTACCGGGACCATTACCGCGGCATAATGATTGAACGGCAGGGCAAAGAAATCGGCGGAAACGATATTGACCAGATTGGAGACTACCAGCGGCAAACTGGACGTATCGGCGATAAAACCTGCCGCCATGACAAAGGCCAGTGTGGCGCGCCGGCTGAATCCCAGCGCCAGCAGCATCGCAATCACGATAGGCGTGAGGATCAGCGCTGCGCCATCGTTGGCAAACAGGGCCGCGACGCAGGCACCGAGCAGTACGGTGAAAATAAAAAGACGTCTGCCGTTGCCCTTTCCCCAGCGCACCACATACAACACCGCCCATTCAAAAAACCCCGACTCATCCAGCAGCAGGCTGATAATGATAATGGCGATAAAGGTGGCGGTAGCATTCCAAACGATGTGCCAGACAAGGGGAATATCGCTCAGATGCACGACGCCGCCCGCCAGCGATAGCGCAGCGCCGATGAGCGCGCTCCAGCCAATACTGAGCCCCTTGGGTTGTGCGATGACTAATATCATAGTCACCACAAATATCGCCGACGCCAGCCACATGTCTCCCTCCGGGGATTTTTTGCTACTTGTTACAATGCAATCACGCCGGCGGGCGCATCACGGCGGGGACTTTCCCTGTCGTTAAGGCGTGTATTCTCCTGGGCCCGATCTGCATTTGTGCAGACGACGGCGCCACAGCGCCAGGCGCCAGGCGCCAGCAAAACCCGTTTTTGGGTAGAAAACCTTTTTGCAGACACAATATTAATTGACATGGGGATGTTGATCGATAAGGGTTTGCCGTTTTTTCTGTAACACTATAATTTCAGCATCGATTTCGTCAATTTGCTGCTCAATGGTGTCATAACGTTCTTGCAGGATCTCCCTGGCTTCCGCCCGGTCGGTGGCGGAAGGCTTCGCGCCCTTCAGCGGCCGGTTGGCCGTTTCCCGCATGAACAGACCCGTCGCCAACCCGATTACCGCAATCACCATCAGATAGTAAGCCGGCATGTAAAGATTGCCGGTGCTTTCCACCAGCCAGGCGGCCAGAGTAGGCGTTAAGCCGGCAATCAAAACCGAGATATTAAAGGAAATCGCCAGAGCACTATAGCGGATTTGAGTGGGAAACATGGCCGGGAGGGTGGAGGCCATGACGCCGATAAAGGCGTTAAGCAGCACCGCCAGAATCAGCAGACCGAGGAATATCAGCCCCAGCACATTGCTGTTTATCAGTGAAAAACAGGGGATCGCCAGGATAAATAGGCCGATACTGCCGCCGATGACAAAGGGTTTACGGCCCACTTTATCGCTCCACATCCCGACCACCGGCTGCACGAACAGCATGCCGACCATAATGGCGATAATAATCAATACGCCATGATCTTCCGAATAGTGCAGATTGTGCGACAAATAGCTGGGCATGTAGGTCAACAGCATGTAATAGGTAACATTGGTGGCAATCACCAGCCCCACGCAGGCCAGCAATCCTTTCCAGTGTTTGGACGCGACCTCACGTACCGAAAGGCGCGGCCGCTCTTTCAGCGTTTCGCGATCGGCGGACTCCATTTTATCCATATGCTGCTGGAAGGTCGGCGTTTCCTCTAGCGCATTGCGCAAATACAGGCCGATGATGCCCAGGGGCGCCGCCAGGAAAAAGGGGATTCGCCAGCCCCAGTCGAGGAAATTTTGTTCGCTGACAATGCTTGAGATCAGCACCACGAGACCGGCGCCCAGGACAAACCCGGCAATGGAGCCAAAATCCAGCCAGCTACCCATGAAACCGCGTTTACTGTCCGGAGAATATTCAGCCACGAAGATGGCCGCGCCGGAATATTCGCCGCCGACTGAAAACCCCTGCGCGAGTTTGGCCAACAGCAGCAACACCGGCGCCCAGATGCCGATAGAAGCATATGAGGGGATAAGCCCGATACAGAAGGTGCTTATCGCCATGATGATAATGGTGATCGAGAGTACTTTTTGCCGGCCGAATTTATCGCCCAGCGCGCCGAAAAAGACGCCCCCCAGGGGACGCACCAGAAACGGCACCGAAAAGGTTGCCAGCGCGGCGATCATTTGGATTCCGGGAGCGGCATCCGGAAAGAAAACTTGCCCTAACGCATAGGCCACAAAGCCATAAACACCAAAATCGAACCACTCCATCGCATTTCCCAATGCGGCCACGGTGATGGCTTTTTTCAATTTGGTGTCGTCGATAATGGTGATGTCGTTAATATGCAGCGGCTTATGTTTGCTTTTCCCTAGTTTCATTAATGCGATATCCTGTAAGATATTGTAAATGAGCCCTTATCCTCATTCTAGTCCAGGTATCGGCCTCTGTCACAGCGCGGCGATCTTCGGCGCCGTGCTGACACGTATTCACTGCGATTCACGTTGACGATTGACGAAAACCCGCATCCCACCGCGTGGTGTTGCCGTGGTAAAGCGTTAGCACGCAGATTTCGACGCAAAAAGAAGGAACCAGGCCTGCTGCCAACAGGACGGTTATTCGGTATGACAGGGTATCGTCTGACGCTATCTACCTGGTCCGCGCACGCCGTAACGGCGATAGCGCAATATCACCACCCCCAGCAATAGCAGCAGCAAGATTAACAGCAAGGTGAGGCGTGGATTGCCCGTAAGCCAATAGACGGCCAGCGTTCCACCTTCGCCCAATGCACCCGCCAAGGAGAACAGGCCCAGATAAAGCATCATCCGGCCGCGATAACAGACATTCAGCGCCTGTTGATAGAGATAGCCGAACGCGAGATGGGCCCCGGCGGTCTGCACCGCCACCGCCAGCATCAGCAAGCTGACCTGGCCGGTGCCGCAAACGATCATCATTATCGCCGCCGCCATCAGCAACAGACCGGTCACGGCGCTGCCGCCTGCCCGTCTGTGAAATCCCTTTCTCTCCAGCAGGGTGAGCGCGGCCATGTTGACGGCGTACCAGGAAAACCAGAAATTGATGCCGTCATTACCGAAGAGATGGGCGTCGAAAGACGGCAAAATAACATACAGCACCGCGCCGCCGGACCATGCGCTGCAGGTCGCGAGCCACAGCGTAAGAAAGCGCCGGTCCAGACCTTTGCCGTCCGCGGGCGGCAGCGCCACATTGTGCGCAGCGGGATAGCTCTCACCCGCCGCGTTCGCCGCCTCCGGCACGCCCAGCCGATAGAGATTCCACAGAAAAAACAACAGCACGGCCGCCACCAGGATGATAAACGCCCGGTAATCGCCGATCGGCAGCTAGCCACAGCCCGGCGCCCAGGCCGGCCAGCAGCGCGAGCCGATAGAGGCGATTATCCACCGTCTCGCCGATAATCAACAGCAGGGCGGCCAGCTCCAGCGCGACCGCAAGGATAAGTATCTGCTCACGCGCGGCGTAGCGTCCCAGCAGGCTATAAGAAGAGCGGAGAGCCACGGTAGCCCAGCAGCAACAAGGCATAAAACATCGGCTTCAGCGATGTCTCCGGCGCCGGCCAGCCGCAGCGGCATGACGATATTGACGCCGAGGAACAGCAGACGCTCAGCAAAATACATCGCCAGCAGGGTCAGCCGCCGCTGTCCTACCCGGCCGGCCGGCGGCTCCGTCAGGGCATGCTTGCCGATAGCGCCGCGCATGGACTACGGGAACCTTGGCCACGGCGCGCTGACGCCTGCCGGCAGCGCCGGGTAAGACATGGCACGCCGCGAGGAATAGGCCGCCGGCGGATGCCGTCCATTGCGGGACCACGAGCTCATTTGTCCGGCATTTTTTCTGATTTTACCGCTCAAAAGGTAAACAGTACGCCAATGAGAACATGACATGAAACGGACGCCGGCGCGACATGGGCGGGCACGTTCTGTCGGTCTTTGAGCGGCCTTTCATGGCGTCAGGTCCCCCTCAACGCAAGTCATCATCGAACAGCATACTCGGGCTGGTCTGGGTGTGACTGGCACCGGTACCATCGCATCTTAGGGTAGTTAGGGGACGGGGAGGTTAGGTGTCGCGGCGTGCGCCACGTCTGGGTTCACCGACCCGCAGCGCGGCGGACTGGCTGAACTGGCTGAACTGGCTGAACTGGCTGAACTGGCTGAACTGGCTAAACCGACGCCACGCTATTCACGACTACAGGGGCAGTCCAATGAAAAGGGTCTCATGTTTTCTCTCTGATCGAAGCCGGAATTTCCGCAACGAAATAACTATAACGGGTGGCCGCCAATAGCTTACCCGCTTCAGGTGTGTGCCATCGCCGCCGCATGGGGCGTAGTGATGCGGAAGCTGACGCCCATTGTTAAATTTGCGATCAGGCTCACACGTGAAATGGGAAGCCAACTCGGGCAAAATCGATACCGGCTTTTTCGTTTTCGCCCATCCTGTGGAAATCAGCGTGACGTAAAATGCGATTTCCCCCTTCTTTAAGTGCACCAGGTTCGGTATTTCCGCTTTCGCTTGCAGGTGAAACGAAAGTGTTTTTAATCAATTAGCGACAAAAAATAAGCTGTGACCGTGCTCGCAACACGCTCCTACGGCCTTTGCTGTAATAGAGCCGAGGTCAAGTGTAATCCTTTCACCTCCCTCACCCTGCAGGCTGACATTGCCGTAACCGGGAGTAGAACAACATGGCGCTGGACACCCTGAGTCGTCGTGAAAAAATCATCGAAATCTTATGTATGACGGGTAGCGTGCGCGTCGAATGTTTGAGCCAGCAGTTCGGCGTTTCCTGTGTGACTATTCGCAACGATTTACGCTATCTGGAAAAAAAAGGTTGTGCATTGCGCTCGTATGGCGGCGCCATGCTCAATCAACAATTCGTCTTCGATAGGCCGCTGCGCGACAAAGGACACATCAATCGCGACGTCAAATTACGCATTGCCGCCAAAGCGGCGGAATATGTCCGCGACGGTCAGGCATTAATTATCGATTCCGGCTCTACTACCTCGCTGATGGCGCCCCATCTTCAGGCGCGGCGTAATCTGGTGGTCATGACCAGCGCGCTGAATATCGCCTACGAATTGGCGGGCTATGAACAATTGGACGTAATGGTGCTGGGCGGCAGCGTGCGCCGTAATTCCTACTCGCTGTATAGCCCCGCCGCGGAACAACAATTGCGCAATTACCGTTTCAACACGCTCTTTCTTGGCGTGGACGGTTTCGATTTACAGGCCGGTATCACCACCCCCCACGCCGGCGAGGCGAGCCTCAATCGCACCATGTGCGAAGTCGCGCACGAAATCATCGCCGTGGCGGACGCCAGTAAATTTGGTCGCAAGAGCTTTTGCCTGATCCGTCCTGCGAGCGGGATCCAGCGGCTGATTACCGATAGCCGCATCCCCGATGATTACCGACAGGCGCTGACCAATATGGGCGTCGAGGTCATTATCGCCGGCGACTAGCCCCTATCGAATCGTTTTTGTCCCGGGTCTGCGTTCCCGGGATGCAAGGAGCATGAAGATGAAACAGCTGTATTCCTATCCCGAGGAGTGGTTGCGCCAGCGTCAGGCGCTGCACACCGCCCGCGAGATCCACCATCAACCCTGGCGTGCAACAGCTTCAGCCTGACTGGCAGCCTTTCTTGCAGACACTTCTGCGCCAGCCGGATCTGCGCATCGTGCTGTGCGGCGCCGGCTCTTCAGACTTTATCGGCCGCGCTCTGGCGCCCTGGCTCCTTGAGGCTACCGGCCGGGATGCCGTCGCCTGCGCCACCACCGACATTGTGCCGGCGCCGCTGCAGTGCCTGCACCCGTCGCGTCCGACGCTGCTGGTTTCCTACGGCCGCTCCCCGAGAGTCTGGCCGCAGTAACGCTGGCAGACCGCGCGCTGCCCGACTGTCATCATCTCGTTATTACCTGTGACGCCGAGGGAGAACTGGCTCGTTTCGGCCAGGATCGGGAGCGCGTGTGCACCCTGCTCATGCCGCCGGAAGCGCTGGATCAGGGGTTCGCCATGACCTCAAGCTTTAGCTGCATGCTGCTGGCAACGCTGCTGGTGCTAGGTCCTTGGTCACTGGCACAGAGCGGCGAGATGTTGCATTCGGTCGCCGACTGGTGCGACCACCAGCAGGCGTCATGGCAGCAGCAGATCAAGCCATTGGCGCGCGGCGGGTTCACGCGCGTCATGTGTCTCGGTGCTGGTTGTTTGTGCGGCGTAGCCCAAGAGGCGGCGCCGAAAATTCTGGAACTGACGGCCGGGCGTATTGCCTCACGCTTCGACACGCCTCTGGGTCTGCGTCACGGTCCCAAATTTATGATAGACGGTGGCACGCTGGTGCTGGTGCTGTTATCGACCGATCCCTACCGTCTCGGCTACGAGCGCGATTTACTGCACGAGCTGCGCAAGGATAGCGCGGCGCGTCGTGGCGCTCAGCGGCGATGTGGACTGCGGCGTGCCGGAAACGCTGGCCGTCGCCGGCGCGCAGCAGGATATCTGGCTGAGCTTGCCCTATTTGATGTTCCTGCAGCTGCTGGCGCTCGGCGTCACCCCCGACAATCCCTGTCCTACCGGCGAGGTAAACCGCGTCGTGCAGGGCGTGACACTTTATCCCTATCCCGCCGGCCAGGGCGCCGGTCAACGCAAACAGCAGGAGGAAGACGCATGACCGCGCCAAATATTTTACTGACCCGGATTGATAACCGGCTGGTACATGGCCAGGTGGGCGTGACCTGGGCCAATTCCCTGAGCGCGAATTTGTTGCTGGTGGCCAACGATCAGGCCGCCGCCGATCCGGTACAGCAAAGTTTAATGGATTATGGTGGTGTCGCCGGGCGTGGAAACCCGCTATTTCACTCTGCAAAAAACCATCGACGTTATTCATCGTGCCGCACCGCGTCAGCGAATTTTCATCGTCTGCAAAACCCCGCAGGACGTGCTGACGCTGGTGCGCGGCGATGTGCCAATTCAGGCGGTCAACGTCGGTAACATGCATTTCGCCGAAGGCAAACGGCAGATTCATAAGACCGTCTCGGTGGATGACGACGATATTGCGGCATTTCGCGAACTGGCGCGTCTGGGCGTGCAATGCGAAATTCGCCGGGTACCGGACGAAAGCGGTGAGCCGGTCGACCGGCTCTTGGACTGACGGAAGGAGAAGTCTATGTTTACCGAGGCGCTGTTGATTGGTCTGCTGGCGGGCCTGGCCGGCGTGGATATGTTTAACGGGCTGACGCACTTTCACCGACCGGTGGTGGTAGGACCGCTGGTGGGGCTTATTTTAGGCGACGTGCATACCGGTCTTTTGGTGGGTGGGACGCTGGAGCGGGTGTGGATGGGCATGGTCCCGCTGGCCGGTGCGCAACCGCCGAATGTGGTGATAGGCGGGATTATCGGCACCGCTTTCGCCATATTGACCCACGCGGATGCCAAAATCGCCGTCGGGATCGCGGTGCCCTTCGCCATTGCCATGCAAGGCTGTATCACCTTGTTATTCACCCTGTTCTCGCCGCTGATGCATCACTGCGACCGCCTGGTCAGCCGCGGCGATTGGCGCGGTATCGAGCGGATAAATTATCTCGGCCTGACGGTTCTGTTCCTGTTTTATTTGGTGGTGGCGTTTTTACCGGTCTATTTCGGTGCAGACGCCGCCAGCGCCATGGTCGCCCGCGCGCCGCAATGGCTGCTCGATGGTCTGGCGGTCGCCGGGTGATGCATGCCGGTAAGGCAAGCGTAGCGCTGCAAACCGACGTATTGGATAAACTGATGCCGAATCTGCTGCCGCTGTGCTTCACGCTGCTGGTGTATTGGCTGATGAAACGCGGTTTTTCGCCGGTTAAGCTTATTGGACTGACGGTAGTCATCGGCGTCGCCGGTAAAGCCATCGGCCTGCTGTAAGTAAGGAGGAACTATGTTGGGTGTAATCATTACCGGACACGGCACATTCGCCAGCGGTCTGCTACAGGCGCTGGAACAAGTCGCGGGCCGGCAAACGCTGCGCGTGGCGGTGGATTTTCCTGAGGGGCACAGTACCGAGGCCCTGGGCAAGCGTCTGACGGCCGCCTGTTCCCGCTGTGACGACGGCGAAGGCGTCATCTTCCTGAGCGATACGCTGGGTGGAAGCCCCTTTCGTGAAGCGGCCAATATCGCCCTCGCCCGCCCGGGCTATGAGGTCATTACCGGCACTAATCTGCAAATGGCGGTGGAAATGATGTTGGATCGCCATCAATTGGATGCCGAGACATTCCGCGACCGGGCGCTGGAATGCGGTCGGCGCGGCATTACCAGCCTCTGGCACCAGCAACATCGATCCGCGCCCGTATTGTCCACCGAATCGGGGATTTGAACAATAAGGCAGCGGGCAGCTTGACCCTCCGCGGCGTTTTCTGACGGCGACCGACCCCGGTGCGACCGTCGAAGGACGCCGGTTGGGTCGGTGTGTCTGCTGCCGCCCGAACCAGCCCTCGCCTGCCTTCCCCCCCCATCAGGCGTGTGAAAAGAGTCGGTCGCAGGATCTCGCAAATATCTGCGTTGCAAAAGCACTCCTCATTATCCTTGAAAGTCTTCAATGTAATAAGTCATTAATTCCAATCCATCATAAAATTCACCAAAAACAGCATTATTAATATTATATATAATTATAAATATGAAAATAGGTATATCATCACGTGGAAAAATGCCGGAAAAATACGGTTTTGATGAAGATTTTATTTACTTCTCTGCCGCAATTGCTATTATTATCTTGTCACTGCAGTACTGTGTCATCCCAGATGCATCCTGTGTCTGGAGAATCCGGGAATCATTTATTCAGTAATATTATATAGTTTGAAAATAAAGCAATAGTTAAAAGTACCCGACATATTTCTCCCGCTGTTTTTCATTTCCACTTAACAGCCCGCGCCTGACGCGGCGCTTTTTTCCCTTGCCGGTCCCTGCAAACCTCACGCCTGTCGACGGCGGATTGCACTCGAAGTCACGCGCTATCCGTCGCCAAACACCCTGATCCCCTTTGTTTATCACCACGCCTTGAAATAGTGTAAAGTAAAGACAATATACCGCGGTACTTCCGCAACGAGGCGGCACCCATGACCGATATTTCCTGCGTATTATTTGACTGTGATGGCACGTTGGTTGACAGCGAGACTCTCTGCTGCGAAGCCTATACCGTGGTGTGTGCCCTCTATGGCATTGATATCAGCCTTGAGGAGGCAATTAAGCGCTTCAAAGGCATCAAGCTTTATCAGATCTTTGACGACATCCGGCAGCAATATGGCCTCACGCAGCCGATTGAGGTGCTGGAACGCCAATATCGTCAGGAGGTGGCGCGGTTGTTCGATCTCGGCCTGAAACCAATCAAAGGCATCCGCGCGCTGCTGGAGCAAATTATTGTGCCGGTGGCGGTGGTATCTAACGGGCCGGTCAACAAGATGGAGCACTCGCTGGGGCTGACGTCATTGCTGCCCTTTTTCAACGATCGGCTCTTTAGCGGTTATACTCTCGGCCGCTGGAAACCGGACCCGGCGTTAATCCATCATGCCGCCGCGGCGATGTCATTGCCGGGTCGAGCGCTGCATTTTGATCGAAGATTCCCTGGCGGGTGCCCAAGCCAGCATCGCCGCCGGCATTCCGGTGTTCTACTACTTGCGCCGATCCGCATAACCCTCCTCTTGCTCATCCGTTGGTCACCCACTTCGATGCGATGGCGCAACTGCCGGCATTATGGCGTGAACGCGGCTGGATCCTGACGCACGCGCCGGCCCCGTCACTGTAACCACGGTTCAGAAAAAAGCGGGCGGGTAGAGAAGGGTTGGATAACACTGACGGCGTGGGGAAGGCGCCGTCGCAGGGAAATCCGCGGGCCATGCAGACAAGCGCGACGCGCGGCCTCTGGCTGGTGAGACGTTACTCCATCGCCGCCGGGTCTTCCGGCTTGCCGGTCAACAAACTTTCCAGCGCATCACCGCCGAGATGGCGGAAATCCTGACCTTTAACAAAATAGAAAATAAATTCGCAGATATTCTGGCAACGATCGCCAATGCGTTCGATAGAGCGCGCGCAAAAGAGCGCGGTCAATACGCTGGGAATGGTGCGGGTATCTTCCATCATATAGGTCATCAACTGACGGACAATCCCTTCGTATTCTTTATCGACCTTGTGATCTTCACGATAAATACGCACCGCTTCATTCAAATCCATACGGGCGAAGGCATCAAGGACATCGTGCAACATCTGTACCGTATGGCGGCCGAGGGATTCCAGGCTGACCAGCATAGGTAAATGCTGCTGCGAATACTTTTCCAGCGCGGTGCGGCAAATTTTATCGGCTACGTCGCCGATGCGTTCCAGCTTGGAAATGGTCTTAATGATAACCATCACCAGGCGCAGGTCGCTGGCGGTCGGCTGGCGTTTCGCGATGATGCGCACGCAAGCTTCGTCGATGGCCACTTCCATCATATTTACCTTGGCATCGCCCGCGATCACGCGTCGGGCCAGCTCGCCGTCCTGGTTGTGCATGGCGCTGATGGCGTCGGTCAATTGCTGTTCGACCAGTCCCCCCATCGCCATCACCTGGGCGCGGATATGCTCCAGTTCAGCGTTGAACTGGCCGGAAATATGTTTGTTAAGATTCAGATTATCCATAGCATGCCCCGTGATTAACCATAGCGGCCGGTGATGTAGTCTTCGGTCTGTTTGTGCTGCGGCGCGGTGAACAGACTGTCGGTATCGCTGAATTCGACCAGTTCGCCCAGGTACATAAACGCCGTATAATCAGAGCAGCGCGCCGCCTGCTGCATATTATGCGTTACGATCACCAGCGTATAGTCGGTTTTCAGCTCGGAAATCAGCTCCTCGATACGCCCGGTCGAGATCGGATCCAGCGCCGAGCAGGGTTCATCCAGCAGCAGCACGTCGGTGCGGATCGCAATGCCGCGCGCGATGCACAAACACTGCTGTTGGCCTCCCGAGAGGCTGTAGCCGCTTTGATGCAGCTTATCACGCGTTTCGTTCCACAGGGCGGCTTTGGTCAATGACCATTGTACCCGTTCATCCATATCCGCACGCGACAGCTTCTCGAATAAGCGTACGCCAAAGGCGATATTGTCATAAATCGACATGGGAAAGGGGGTAGGTTTTTGGAAAACCATTCCCACCCTGGCGCGTAATAGCGACACATCGCCGGTATCGGCCAGGATATCCTGTCCGTCAAGCATGATTTCTCCCTGCGCACGCTGATCGGGATAAAGCTGATACATTTTATTGAACGTACGTAACAGCGTGGATTCACCGCAGCCAGACGGTCCGATAAACGCCGTGACCTGATTACGTTTGATATTGAGGCTGATATTCTTCAGCGCATGATATTTCCCGTAATAAAAATTAAGATCCCTGACCTGCAGCTTACTGTCACCGGCGGGGTGAATCGGGTCCATACTTCTCTCCTGGCCGCGGCGCACAACGCCGCCGGCGCTTAATGGTTTTTCCTGGCAAATATTGTCCGGGCGATAATATTTAGCAGCAGCACGCACAAGGTGATAATCAATACCCCGGCCCAGGCCAACTGCTGCCATTCCACAAACGGGCTCATAGCAAATTTGAAAATCGTGACCGGCAGGTTGGCGATAGGCTGCATCAGGTCGGTGCTCCAGAATTGATTGGACAACGACGTAAAGAGCAGCGGCGCGGTTTCGCCGGCAATTCGCGCCACCGCCAGCAGCACCCCGGTCAAAATACCGAACAGGGAGGCTTTCAGGGTGATGGCCGAAATCATTTTCCATTTCGGGGTACCCAGCGCATAAGCCGCTTCGCGCAGCGTATCGGGAACCAGCCGCATCATATTTTCGGTAGTGAGGATAACGATCGGCACCTGCAACAGCGCCAACGCGATCACCCCGGCCCAGCCGGAGAAATGCTGCATCCGGGTCACCACCAGACTGTAAACAAACAGACCAATCACGATAGAGGGCGCGGAGAGCAGGATGTCGTTGATGAAGCGGATCACCTCCGCCAGCCAGGATCGACGGCCATACTCCGCCAGATACACCCCGGCCAGCACGCCGAGGGGGGTACCGATTAGCGTGGCCCACAAAATCAGCAGGCCGCTACCCATCAGCGCATTCGCCAGCCCGCCGCCGGCGGTATTCGGCGGCGGCGTCATTTCTAAAAACGTAGCAGCCGACATGCCTTCAAAACCGCGGTCGACGGTCGCAATCAGGATCCAGCATAGCCAGAATAGGCCAAAGGCCATGGTCAATAGCGATAAACACAGCGCGATACGGTTTTTCATCCGCCGCCAGCTTTGGCGTTTGCGCAGCGCTTCTTGTTGCGGCGCGTTACGTACCAACGGTTCCATCGTCGCCATTATCTGCCCCCTTCATGTTTCGCCAGCCGCCTTACCATTAATCGCGAGCAGGCCAGTACAATAAAGGTGATGACGAAGAGCATAAGCCCCAGCTCCATGAGCGCCGCGGTGTGCAGCCCTTCTTGCGCCTCGGCGAATTCATTGGCCAACGCCGACGTGATACTGTTCCCCCGGCATAAACAGCGACAGGCTGTCCAGCTGGTAGGTATTGCCGATAATAAAGGTCACCGCCATGGTTTCCCCCAGCGCCCGCCCGAGCCCCAGCATCACGCCGCCTATCACACCGTTTTTGGTGAACGACAAAACGATGTGCCATATCACTTCCCAGGTGGTGCAGCCGATACCGTAGGCCGATTCTTTCATCAGCACCGGCAGTTTGTTCAAAGACGTCACGCATGACCGCGGCGATATAGGGAATAATCATGATGGCGAGTACGATACCCGCCGCCAAAATACCGATACCAAACGCCGGGCCGGAAAACAGCACGCCTACAAAAGGCACCGCCGACAGCATATCTCCCAGCGGCTGCTGGAAGTAGCGGGCGAACAGGGGGGCAAAGACAAACAGCCCCCACATGCCATAGACAATACTCGGTATGGCCGCCAGGAGCTCGATAGCCACCCCGAGCGGGCGTTTTAACCAACCTGGCGCCAGTTCAGTGAGAAACAGCGCGATACCGAAACTTACCGGTACCGCAATCAGCAGGGCGATAAACGAGGTCATCAGCGTGCCGTAAATAGGCACCAGGGCGCCAAAACGTTCCGCTGGCGCATCCCATTCACGGGTCCACAAGAAGGAGAAGCCAAACTTTTCCATACTCGGCAAGGACGCGACGAAAAGCGAGACGATAATGCCGCCCAACAGCAGCAATGTGACCAGCGCTGCCGCGCGCACCAGCGTGCCGAATAACAGATCGCCCCTTTTTCCCGGCGCGCGTGTCACCGATTTCATTTCCGCCATAGCTTGCTCACATCAAGGTGATTCTGTTTGGCATAGGCATATTCCACATAGCCGACGGCGCCCGGTAAACGCTGTACAAAAGCGGCCACGCCGTCATTGCCTTTGCCACCCAAACCTACCGGCCAGTTAACCGTTGAGCCAGCACCGATTTTCTGTTTCCAATCGGGATTGACCTTGGAGAGATAGCTGGTAAAGACGAACGAGGTGCCTGAACCATCGGCGCGGCGTACGACCGCAATCGCCTGATCCGGCAGATTCAGCCCGGGGTTAAGCTTGGTTATCGCCGGATCGTTCCATTTTTTGATTTGGCCGAGATAGATATCACCCAGCGTTTTACCGTCCAGCGTTAGCTCACCGCTTTTTACGCCCGGCACGTTAATGGCCAGTACGACGCCGCCGATAACGGTGGGGAATTGGAACAGGCCATCTTTAATTAAGCTGTTCATCGCTCAGCGGTGCGTCAGAGGCGCCAAAATCAACGGTATTGGCGACGATTTGTTTTACTCCGCCGGAGGAACCGATGCCCTGATAGTTGACTTTTACGCCGGTGGATTTTTGGTAAGAATCCGCCCATTTAGCGTAAACCGGCGCCGGGAAGGTCGCACCTGCACCGGTCAGGCTGGCGGCGGCAAAAGCGGGAACCGCCGCCATCGTGAAAGAGGCTGCAACCATACCGGCTAGGGTGGCACGAATCAGTTTCATAATCCCTCCTGTGGGATAAAAATGTCGACATCTGGTACTTGTTGTTAGTAAAGATGACTGCCGTGCAGGAGGGAAAATAGGTCAGTTTGGTGACAGCAAGATGTACGAAATATGACAGTTAGATGACAATGGCGCCCTCGGCGGCGCCAGCGACGCCGCCGCCGCGCTGGGCGTTATAATTGCAGCGTGCGCCGTTGACCGTTGCGCTCAATGACCAGCGTCAATTTCCCGGCCGGTGTATCCGCCAGTAACGGGCGGATATCGCTAATCGCTTCCGGCGTAACCGCGCGGCCATTGACTTCACGGAGCAGGTCGCCATTTTGCAGACCGTAGCGGGCCAGGTCCTGCGGTTGATTATAGAAAATCTCCACCCGCTGCTGGTGAAAGCGTATACCGATATTGCGCAACGGCGCTTTATCATTACGCGTGAATTGGCGGGCGTTATAGCAAAACAACATTTGGTCCGGGACAAACAGATAATTGTCAAAACGGCTGAAGAAATCCATACCCAAGTTATACATGTCGTTTTTATTGCCGCTGATTTTCATGCAACCCACCGGCATACCGTTAAAGGTCAGGCCGTCTATCAAGTAGTCATTATCGTGGCCCAGTCCGCTGGCGGTGGCGCTGAGAGATTGCCGGTAGCTAGACGTAACATTGTGATACTGCTCTTTCATTCTGCCGATCAGATCTTCGCTGACGAAACTTTGTACCGCGCCGGTATCGACCACCATGCTGATGCTGTAAGCTTTGTAATCCAGCGTTAATACCGGCGAGCGGCCGAACTGGTCCTCATAAGGCAAACATTGCTGATACCCCATTAGCGACGGAGAATGACGCCAGGCGGTTAGCCTGTGGCTGCAGTTGTCCACCGCCCAGCTCAGCTGACGGAACACCTCCACGCCAAGAACGCCATCCACCTTTTCCCCCAACGACTGGCTGAAAATGTCCAGATCGATCGCCAGCCAGGGGTTGACCTGGTCAGCGTTAAGCTTTCCCTGGGTGCTGCCGATGCCGTTGGCCATGATGGTGCGGAAGATCGAGGGAATTTCGTCCGGCGTCGCGGGTCGGGTAAGGGTTTGCGCCAGCCGTTTATCAATCACCGTATAGCTGGCGCCGGTATCCAGCACAAACCGGTAGGTGTTACCGCCAATGGTCACCGGCACCACCATATGCAGCAAGTGAACAGGTTCGTGCAGGACGGGCGGATTTTCCCCGGCCGCCGGCGCCGCAAAGGTCGGCGCACACGGCATGACGGCCAGCAACACGGCCAGACTGGCCCAGAAAGGTCGAAAAGCGTAACGGCTATCCATGGTATGACGTCCTCCGGCAGGTCAATAGGTAGCTGCCCAGTGGGGGTTACCGGTAGCCGGTAGCCGCATCCTTTGACGACAATGGTGTGGTAATAACGTAAAACTTACCGCTGGGGATCCGCAAAAAATACCGTCGAACGATGGCGTCAGACTCTCTGCGCCCGGGGAGGTCCGGCACCGTCCGCATCGCCGCAAGCGCCCCGAGTCAGACGTGCAGCGGCATCCTGGCGTATTAGTCGCTATGGCTTTTCGCCTTAAAGGGGCAAAGCGAGGAGCACAGGGCGGCGCTAATAGTCCCCTTGACCTTGATGACAGCGGGCGCCGCCGGCACGCTGTCACCGACGACGCCGCACGTGATAACGTTATTCTACCGTTACCGATTTGGCCAGGTTACGCGGCTGATCAACGTCAGTCCCTTTAATCAGAGCGATATGATAGGCCAGCAGTTGCATGGGTACGGTGTAGAAAATAGGCGCTACAATCTGCTCCACGTGCGGTAGGGGGATAATCTTCATATTCTCGCTTGCGGTGAAACCGGCATCTTGCTCCGCGAAAACATACAATAAACCGCCCCGGGCACGAACTTCCTCGATATTGGATTTCAGCTTTTCCAACAGTTCATTGTTCGGTGCGATGACAATGACCGGCATATCGGCGTCAATCAGCGCCAGCGGCCCGTGCTTGAGTTCTCCCGCGGCATAAGCTTCCGCGTGGATATAGGAGATTTCTTTCAGCTTCAGCGCCCCTTCCATGGCGATAGGATAAAGATCGCCGCGACCCAGGAACAGCGCGTGGTGTTTATCGGAGAAACCTTCAGCCAGGGTTTCAATAGGCTCATCCAGCGACAGCATCTGCTCAATCCGGCTCGGTAGCGCTTGCAGAGCATGAACGATGTCTTCCTCCACCCGTTTTTCCATACCACGCAGGCGACCAATACGTGCCACCAGCATCAACAGCACCGTCAACTGCGTGGTAAACGCTTTGGTGGAAGCGACGCCGATTTCGGTGCCGGCCCGGGTCATCAGCGCCATATCCGATTCGCGCACCAGCGAGGAGCCGGCAACATTACAGATGGCCAGCGAACCGAGATAGCCAAGCGTTTTGGTCAGCCGCAGCGCCGCCAGCGTATCAGCTGTTTCGCCAGATTGGGACAGGGTAATCAACAGGCTGCCCGGGCGCACCGCGGGTTTGCGATAGCGGAATTCGGAGGCGATTTCTACATCGCAGGGTACGCCGGCCAGCGCCTCTAACCAGTAGCGGGAAACCATGGCGGAATGATAAGACGTGCCGCAGGCAATAATTTGCACGTGCTGCACCTGGCTCAATAACGCATTGGCGCCCTCGCCCAGTTCCGACAGCGTCACCTCACCGTGGCTGAAGCGGCCTTCCAAGGTGTTTTTGATCGCCTGCGGCTGTTCAAAGATCTCCTTTTGCATGTAATGGCGGAACAGCCCTTTATCCCCGGCATCATATTTAACCTGGGATTCGATTTCCGGTCGCTCCACAATCTGGCCCGCCTTATCCCAAACCTGAACGGTGCGACGGGTGATTTCAGCAATATCGCCCTCTTCGAGGTACATGAAGCGGCGGGTTACGGGCAGCAGCGCCAATTGATCGGAGGCCAGGAAGTCCTCGCCGACGCCGAGGCCGATGACCAGCGGACTGCCGGAACGCGCCGCGACCAGCGCGCCGTTCTGCTGGCGCTGCTCCCAATGCACCAGATGCGCGATCACTTCGGTATCGGTTTCCGTAACAAAGGTGTAACCACGTGAGCGCAGTTGCTCGCGCAGCGGTTCATGATTTTCGATGATGCCGTTATGGACGACCACGATATGGCCGGAGACGTGGGGATGCGCGTTGTTTTCCGTCGGCTCGCCGTGGGTCGCCCAGCGGGTATGGGCAATGCCGGTGCCGCCGGACAGAGGATGCGCCTGGGCCGCTTCGGTCAGGGCGCTCACTTTCCCCACGCGGCGCAGGCGTTGCAGATGAGCGTCTTTATCCACCACCGCCAGCCCGGCGGAATCATACCCACGATACTCAAGACGACGTAATCCTTCCAACAGGATCTCGGCAATATCACGCTGCGCAACCGCGCCTAACTATTCCACACATCTCGGTTATTCCTGATTGAACGGCGGCAGTCGCCGTTATGAGCTGGCACAAAATCCGACCGACGCGGCGCCGCAACACACCACGGGTTTTGCTGGCCGCGGTAACGTTGGGCGGCGGGCAAAACCGCCCGCAGGGGGCGGCCGCATCCTCATTTTCTCTTCACCGGTCGCGTCCAGTTGGCAAGGGGAAACTGACGTATCCGGCTGATAATCATTTCACCCTCGGCCACATCGCGCGTCACGGTGGTGCCGGCGCCGATGGTGGCGCCGCGGCCGATGGTCACTGGCGCCACCAGCTGACTATCGGATCCGACGAAAACATCGTCGCCGATGTGGGTCTTATGCTTGTTGGCGCCATCATAATTACAGGTGATGGTGCCGGCGCCGATATTGACCTGGGCGCCAATCTCGGCGTCCCCCAGATAGCTGAGATGGCCGGCTTTCGAGCCCTTGCCCAGACGGGCCTGTTTCATTTCGACGAAATTACCCACGTGTGCGTCTTCCTCCAGCTCGCTGCCGGGGCGCAGGCGGGCAAAGGGGCCGAGAGTACTGCGCGCCGCCACGCGCGCGTCTTCAATAACGGTATAAGGGCTGATGATCACATCATCACCGATGACCACATTCTTCAGGACGCAGCCGGTGCCGATAATCACCCGGTCGCCCAGCGTGACCTGCCCTTCGAGAATGACATTGGTATCAATGGACACATCCTGCCCGTGGCGCAATTCGCCGCGCAGATCGAAACGGTCAGGATCGGACAACATCACGCCGGCCAGCAGCAGGCGCTCCGCCTGCTCCCGCTGAAAGAGCCGCTCCAGCCGCGCAAGCTGCAGCCGATTGTTCACGCCTTCGACCTCTGTCTGCCGGGCGGGCTGCACCGCATTGATTTTACGGCCTTCATGCCAGGCCATGGCGATGATGTCCGTTAAATAGAACTCACCCTGCGCGTTCTCATTGGTTAACTGCCCCAGCCAGCGTTTGATATCCTCTCCGCCGGCGACCAGAATGCCGGTGTTGATTTCCTTAATCTGCCGCTGTTGCTCGCTGGCATCTTTCTGCTCGACGATACCGGCCACCTCACCGTTAAGACGCACGATACGGCCATAACCCTCAGGATTGTCGAGTGTCACCGTCAGCAGGCCGATGCCGCCCTGCGGACGCGCCGCCAGCAGGCGCTGCAATGTGTCTGGAGAGATAAGCGGCACATCGCCGTACAGGATCAAGACATCTTCTTCGTCGCGCAGGCAGGTCAGCGTCTGCTGAACGGCATGGCCGGTGCCGCGTTGTTCGGCCTGTAGCACCCAATTCAAAGGCGCATCCTGCCGGGCAAGCCGTTCACGCAGCAGCTCGCCGCCGTGACCGTAGACCAGGTGAATGCGCGCCGCGCCCAGCTGCGTGGCGGCATCGATAACGTGTTGCACCATGGCTTTGCCGGCAAGGGGATGCAGCACTTTCGGCAAGGCGGAAAACATACGACTTCCCTTGCCCGCGGCAAGGACAACCACGCTCGATGCTCGATTCGACATAACCATCCTGTGGAACCCTATTTATCAGACGAAAGTAAACCCGTTCGCACGCGGGATTTCTACATATTTTGGCATGAAAAACACCTTACAGGGCGTAGTCGTCCGGCGCTAAGGCTATTTGTCACGGTTGTGTTGCCAGAAAGGAAAATGGCGGTGCGCTTGACGTTTTTTTCAGCGCTACAGGCGCGAAATCCCCTTTGCGGACCTCACTTTGGCCGGCCACTTAAAGATAAAAAAAAGCCGGTCATCATGACCGGCCTCTTTGCATACACTCTTGATTACATCGCTTTTTTGGTCAATTCGATGACCCGCAGTTTCGCCAGCGCTTTGGAGAGCTCGGCAGAGGCCTGGGCATAATCAATATCACCGTGGGAGTTATTGATATGCTCTTCCGCTTTACGCTTGGACTCCATTGCTCTCGCTTCGTCAAGATCCTCGCCACGAATGGCGGTATCGGCCAGTACGGTAACCGTACTGGGCTGCACTTCGAGCACGCCACCGGACAGGTAGATATACTCTTCGTTGCCGTGCTCTTTAACGATAAGCACCATACCGGGCTTAATGGCGGTGAGCAGCGGCGCATGGCCGGGGAAAATCCCCAGTTCGCCTTCGCTGCCCGTCACCTGGATTTTTTCAACCAGCCCGGAAAACATCTGTTTTTCGGCGCTGACCACATCCAGATGGTAAGTTTTTGCAGCCATATCACCCTCCTCTCAAGGCGTTACAGTTTCTTGCCTTTTTCCACGGCTTCGTCGATGGAACCCACCATGTAGAACGCCTGTTCCGGCAGATGATCGTATTCGCCGTCCATGATTCCTTTAAAGCCACGGATCGTGTCTTTCAGCGCCACGTACTTGCCGGGCGAGCCGGTGAACACTTCCGCCACGAAGAACGGCTGGGACAGGAAGCGCTGGATTTTACGCGCGCGCGATACCACCAGCTTGTCATCTTCGGACAGCTCGTCCATCCCGAGGATAGCGATGATGTCTTTCAGTTCCTGATAGCGCTGCAGAATGGACTGCACGCCGCGGGCCACATCATAATGCTCCTGGCCTACCACTAACGGATCCAACTGACGGCTGGTGGAGTCGAGCGCGTCAACCGCCGGGTAAATGCCCAGCGAGGCGATTTGACGGCTCAGTACCACGGTCGCGTCAAGGTGGGCGAAGGTGGTCGCCGGCGACGGGTCGGTCAAGTCATCCGCGGGGACGTAAACCGCCTGCACCGAGGTGATAGACCCGGTTTTGGTGGAGGTGATACGTTCCTGCAACACGCCCATTTCTTCCGCCAGCGTCGGCTGGTAGCCTACCGCGGACGGCATACGGCCCAGCAGCGCGGACACTTCGGTCCCGGCCAGGGTGTAACGGTAGATGTTGTCGATGAACAGCAGAACGTCACGACCTTCATCACGGAATTTCTCCGCCATGGTCAGACCGGTCAGCGCCACGCGCAGACGGTTGCCCGGCAGCTCGTTCATCTGGCCATACACCAACGACACTTTATCGATAACGTTGGAATCGGTCATTTCATGATAGAAGTCGTTACCTTCACGAGTACGTTCACCCACGCCGGCGAACACGGAATACCCCGAGTGTTCGATAGCGATGTTGCGGATGAGCTCCATCATGTTAACGGTCTTGCCCACGCCGGCGCCGCCGAACAGGCCGACTTTACCGCCCTTGGCGAACGGACACATCAGGTCGATAACCTTGATACCGGTTTCCAGCAAATCCTGGGAACTGGCCAGCTCTTCATAGCTCGGCGCCGGACGGTGAATGGACCAACGCTCTTCCTCGCCGATATCGCCCTTCATGTCGACCGGCTCGCCCAGCACGTTCATGATGCGGCCCAGGGTAGCTTTACCCACCGGCACTTCGATTGCGCGTTCGAGATCGGTCACCTCCAGGCCGCGACGCAGACCGTCGGAGGAGCCCATCGCGATGCAGCGGACGACGCCGCCGCCCAGCTGTTGTTCTACTTCCAGCACCAGTTTCGCGGCGCCGTTTTCCACTTCAAGCGCGTTGTACACCTTGGGTACGGCGTCTTGCGGGAACTCGACGTCGACCACGGCGCCGATAACCTGGATAACATTTCCAGTAGCCATCTTGAATCCTCTACGTAATTCGTAACCTAAACCTAAACCGCGGCGGCTCCCGAGACGATTTCGGTGAGTTCCTGAGTGATGCTAGTCTGTCGAGCCTTATTGTAAACAAGTTGCAGCTCTTTAATCAGGCTGCCGCCGTTGTCCGTTGCGGCTTTCATCGCTACCATACGCGCGGCCTGTTCGCTGGCCAGGTTTTCAACGACGCCCTGATAAACCTGCGATTCCACATAACGACGCAGCAGGGTATCCAGCAGCGTTTTGGGATCGGGTTCATACAGATAATCCCAGGATTTGGTCTTCAAATCCGCTTCTTCCGCAGGCGGCAGAGGCAGGATTTGCAGAATCTGCGGCACCTGAGACATGGTATTGACAAATTTGTTGCTGACAATATAGAGCTTGTCCAGGAGTCCTTCGTCATAGGCCTGCAGCATGACTTTTACCGGCCCAATCAATTCAGACAGCGTGGGGCTGTCCCCCATGCCCGTCACCTGAGCAACCACTTTGCTTCCGACCGAATTGAAGAAAGACACCGCCTTGGAGCCAATCAGCGCCAGTTCGGTTTCCACGCCTTTCCCGTTCCACTCTTTCATGTCGGCCAGCAGCTTTTTGGACAGATTGATGTTCAGGCCGCCCGCCAGACCGCGGTCGGTTGCCACCACCAGGTAACCCACGCGCTTCACGTCGCGCTCATCCAGGTAGGGGTGTTTGTATTCCAGATTTCCCAGGGCAAGGTGACCAATCACTTTGCGCATCGTTTCTGCATAAGGACGGCTGGACGCCATGCGTTCCTGAGTTTTACGCATTTTGGAGGCGGCGACCATTTCCATCGCTTTGGTGATCTTTTGCGTATTCTGGACGCTTGCAATCTTACTACGTATCTCTTTTGCGCCGACCATTTCTGCTTCTCCTCATTGCTTTATGGCCTGCTCACGCAGGCCATAGCGCGTTACCAGGACTGGGTTGCCTTGAAGGTATCGAGAATGCCTTTCAGCTTGCCTTCGATATCATCGTTATAAGCGCCGGTCTGGTTGATTTGTTGCATCAATTCGCCCTGCTCGCGGTCCACGTAGGCCATCAGCGCGGCTTCAAAATCACCGATTTTCGCCAGCTCGACATCTTCCAGATAGCCGCGCTCCGCCGTAAACAGCACCAGCGCCTGCTGGGCGACCGACATCGGCGCATACTGTTTCTGCTTCAGCAACTCGGTCACTTTCTGGCCGTGGTTCAGCTGCTTGCGGGTCGCGTCATCCAGATCGGAGGCGAACTGGGAGAAGGCGGCCAATTCACGGTACTGCGCCAGCGCGGTACGGATACCGCCGGACAGTTTCTTCATGATCTTGGTCTGGGCGGCGCCGCCGACGCGGGATACCGAGATCCCCGGGTTAACGGCGGGACGGATACCGGCGTTGAACAGGTTCGATTCCAGGAAGATCTGACCGTCGGTGATGGAAATCACGTTGGTCGGAACGAACGCGGAAACGTCACCGGCCTGAGTTTCAATGATTGGCAGCGCGGTTAACGAACCGGTTTTGCCCTTCACTTCGCCCTGGGTGAACTTCTCAACGTATTCCGCGTTGACGCGGGAGGCGCGCTCCAGCAAACGGGAATGCAGGTAGAATACGTCGCCAGGATAGGCTTCACGGCCGGGCGGACGACGGAGCAGCAGGGAGATTTGGCGATACGCCACGGCCTGCTTGGAGAGATCATCATAAATGATCAGCGCGTCTTCACCGCGATCGCGGAAGTATTCGCCCATGGCGCAACCGGCATACGGCGCCAGATATTGCAGCGCGGCGGATTCAGATGCGGTGGCGACCACGACGATAGTATTCGCCAGCGCGCCGTGCTCTTCCAGCTTACGCACCACGTTGGCGATAGCCGACGCTTTCTGGCCGATGGCGACATAGATACATTTGATGCCGCTGTCGCGCTGGTTGATGATGGCATCGATGGCCAGCGCCGATTTACCGGTCTGACGGTCGCCGATAATAAGCTCACGCTGACCGCGGCCGATAGGAATCATGGCGTCGACGGATTTATAACCGGTCTGTACCGGCTCATCGACCGACTGACGCTCGATAACGCCCGGCGCAATCGCTTCAACGGCGGAAAAGCCGTCGTGCTCCAGCGGGCCTTTACCGTCGATAGGCGCACCCAGGGTGTTCACCACGCGGCCAAGCAGGCCGCGACCGACCGGCACTTCCAGAATACGGCCGGTGCATTTGACTTTCATGCCTTCGGCCAAATCGGCATACGGCCCCATGACCACGGCGCCGACGGAGTCACGCTCCAGGTTCAGGGCGATGGCGAAACGGTTGCCGGGCAGCGCGATCATTTCACCCTGCATAACTTCGGCCAGACCGTGTACGCGGATGATCCCGTCGCTGACGGAAACGATAGTACCTTCATTGTGAGCTTCGCTCACTACATTGAACTGAGCAATGCGCTGCTTGATCAGTTCGCTGATTTCGGTGGAATTCAGTTGCATACTCCAGTCCCCTTAAGACTGCAAGACGTCTGCCAGGCGCTCCAGACGACCGCGTACGCTGCCGTCTATCACCATATCGCCCGCGCGAATAACGACGCCGGCCACGACAGACTTATCAATTTTGCAATTCAGCTTAACTTTGCGTGACAGACGTTGTTCCATCGCGGCGCTGATTTTTGCCAGTTGCTCTTCTTTCAACGTGCTGGCGGAAATAACGTCCACTTCCACAGTCGCCTCCTGCGCCGCGCGCAAAAAGATGAACTGCTCCAGCACATCCGGCAAAACCGTCAGACGCCCGTTTTCCGCCATCACCCGAATCAGGTTCTGGCCGGCGGCATCAAGCTCCTCGCCACAGACCGCGATAAACGTCTCCGCCAGCTTCTCGGGCGCAACCGCGCCTGATAACAGTTCGGCGATCCGCTCATTGCGGCTCACCTCGGCGGAGAATGCCAGCATCGCCTGCCAGTGCGCCACAGCCTGGTGCTCGACAGCAAAGTCAAAAGCCGCTTTGGCGTAGGGGCGAGCTACAGTTACCAGTTCAGACATCGGCCCCTCCCTCCTTACAGTTCAGCGACAATTTTATCGACGATGTCGCTGTTGGCAGCTTCATCCACGGAACGTTCGATGATCTTCTCGGCACCCGCTAAAGCCAGCATAGCGACCTGCTTGCGCAACTCTTCGCGTGCGCGCTTGCGTTCGGCGTCAATTTCCGCCTGCGCCTGCGCCAGAATTTTGTTGCGCTCCGCTTCCGCTTCGGCTTTGGCTTCATCAACCACTTGCGCTTTACGCTTGTTGGCCTGTTCGATGATTGCCTGGGCTTCCACCTTCGCTTGCTTCAAATGATCGGTTGCTTCGGCCTGGGCGATGTCCAGATCTTTTTTGGCGCGTTCAGCGGAAGCCAGACCGTCAGCAATTTCTTTCTGACGCTTCTCGATGGCGGCCATCAACGGCGGCCATACATACTTCATGCAGAACAGCACAAACAGGACAAACGCGATGGCCTGGCCGAGGATTGTTGCGTTAAGATTCACAGCACAATGCCTCTTGTAAAGTTAACGGTTCGATGTTGGTTAGCTTGGCGTTTAACACTACGCTACGGCGAACATCACGTACAGGCCCAGGCCCACGGCGATCATGGGGATGGCGTCAACCAGACCCATAACGATAAAGAACTGCGTGCGCAGCAGAGGGATCAGATCAGGCTGACGCGCGGCGCCTTCCAAAAATTTACCACCCAGGATGCCGATACCGATCGCAGCACCGATTGCCGCCAGACCCATCATCACAGCGGCAGCCATGTACAGCAGATCCATATTCAGGTTTTCCATGACAGTCTCCAGTTTGTTTCAGTTAAACGCAGTATTAAAGTGAATAAAAATCAATGTTCTTCAGACGCCATCGCGAGATAGACAATCGTCAGGACCATGAAGATAAAGGCTTGCAGCGTAATAATCAGGATGTGGAAAATGGCCCAGGGCACATTCAGAATCCACTGCGACCACCACGGTAACAGACCGGCAATCAGGATGAAGATCAACTCACCTGCATACATGTTGCCAAACAACCGAAGGCCCAGCGAAACTGGTTTGGACAGCAGGCTGACGCCTTCGAGAATCAAGTTGACGGGAATGAAAATCGGATGATTGAACGGCTGCAGGGTCAGTTCTTTAACGAAGCCGCCGATCCCCTTCATCATCACGCTGTAATACAGGATGAGAATAAATACGCCTAGCGCCATCGACAGCGTGATATTGACGTCAGCCGAGGGAACCACACGCAGCGCCGGCAGGCCCAGCACGTGCTCGCCAAGGTAAGGCAGCAAGTCGATGGGCAGCAGATCCATCAGGTTCATCAGGAATACCCAGACGAAGATGGTCAGCGCCAGCGGGGCGATGAGCTTGCTTTTGCCGTGAAACATGTCCCGTACGCTGCCGTCGACAAAGCCCACCACCAGCTCGACGAAGGTCTGCATCTTACCGGGTACGCCGCTGGTTGCGCCTTTGGCGACGCGGCCGAAGATCACCAGGAAAATCGCGCCGAGCAGCAGCGAGAAGAACATGGAATCAATGTTCAGGACCCAGAAAGACGATGCCGTGTGGGGATTGACCAGTTCAAAGGTACGCAGGTCCAGCTGAAGGTTGTTCAGGTGGTGGCCTATGTATTCCTGTGGAGTAGAGATTTCTCCTGATGCAGACATGATGCCTCTTACCCTTTGTTGTTAATTACGGCCGGTGCCAATATCTGCACAATCAGCACCGATAAATAGGTCAGGCCCAATGGGACAAACGCGGCCTTGAACATACCAAGCGCGACGACCAGCAAGGCGATGGTCGCCACCATCTTCAGCCCCTCGCCGATAGCGAACGACCAGGCAATGCGACCCGGGACCGAGGCCTGCTCCTGATGACGGCATGCGTACAGCATGAACGCGACATTGGGCAACCAGGCGGCCAACCCGCCCCCCGCGGCAGATGCGGCGGCGCGGGGGCTATGCAGAGCGAACAGAGCGCTGAACAGCACCAAAGTCATCAACTGGGCAAACAGCAGCTTTCCAGCGACTTTAACGCTGTATAAGGGCTAAGGTCATGACTTTGAGACTCTCCCTACCCGCTCAACTCCGGCTGAGTGTGTATAAAACTGCCTTTGCCGCGATCAGTCAAGCGGTGAAAAACGTGCAAATTATACGGGTCAGTACTACGAATTCAATCGATAAGTAGCGAAAAGGTGAACAATAATTTAAAGATTGCCGTTTTCATCTTTTTTACCGCAAAAGCGCGGGAATCATAACACGCAAAACTTTCCGACGCTTCACCAATTATCGCCTGTAAAACTGTGCACAAGATCACATCACAGCGCATTTTAAATCGCAGCTCACGCGTTAATTCAATTGATATTTAAAATACATATTGAAATAAAAAGGTTAACATTCAGAAGGTTAACTATCTTTCTCACGCTAGGCGCTTCTATATTTCCTCCCTACATTGCCACACGTGCGCCGTGCAGGTTTATATTGGCGTGCGGTTTAGTAAGGTGGGCGTAATTTTTGATTACATATATTTACTTCGGTTACTATTAGTACTGGTACTATTTAGCGGCGGGATTCAATTGCTAATAAAATGTAAAGCAGAGGTAAAAGGAGTCTCGGGAGCCATACATTATCGCCGACGAATTTATTAATAAAGCGTGCGACGCTTCTATATTGCCTTTTTGTTGACGAAAAACAAATTAATTTGCAGCGAGCACCACGATATGCCGTTCACCTTCCAGGCCCGGCACCTGAAGTCCGATCACCGATTCAACCCGAAAACCCGCCGGCAACGCGTTCAGCTCCGCCTCGGACAGCTGACCTTTAAGAGCGTAAAACCGCCCTTCTTCTTTACGCGGCAGCGCCGCACACCAGGTCAGCATGTCGCCGAGCGAGGCGAAAGCACGGCTTATTACGCCGTCAAAGCCGGCAGGCGGCGAGAAGCTCTCCACCCGGCTCTGTACCGCCGTAATATTGTCGAGCCCTAGCTGCTCATGCTGTACCTGGCGTAGAAAGCGTATGCGCTTGCCCAGACTATCCAACAGAGTGAAATGCGCATCGGGACGTACGATAGCCAACGGAATACCCGGCAAGCCCGGACCGGTGCCGACATCGATAAAGCGATCGCCGCGCAAGTGCGGATTCACGACAATACTGTCCATGATATGGCGAACAAGCATCTGTTCAGGGGAGCGTACCGACGTCAGGTTGTAAGCCTTGTTCCATTTATGCAGCAGCGCCACATAACCCAGCAGCTTATCTTTTTGCGCCGTGGTCAGTGCCATATCCGCCTGCGCCAGCAGGGACTCCAGTGTCTTGAGCATCGATGCGTTCCGTCGTTATCAGGCGCTGCGGCGCAGCAGCCCCTGTTTTTTCAGCCAGACCAGCAAGATAGAAATCGCCGCCGGCGTGACACCGGAAATGCGTGACGCCTGACCGATAGAATTGGGTTTATGATCGTTGAGCTTGGTGATCACTTCGTTGGACAGACCCGACACGGCGCTAAAATCCATCGCCGCCGGCAGCAAGGTATGTTCATTGCGCATCTGGCGTGCAATCTCCTCCTGCTGACGGGCGATGTAGCCTTGGTATTTGATCTGAATTTCGACCTGCTCTGCCGCCTGGCTGTCGGCCAGCGCCGGTCCAAAACGTTCAAGGTGGGTCAGGCGCGCATAATCCATCTCCGGGCGGCGCAGAAGTTCTTCGCCATTGGCTTCGCGCGTCAGCGGCGCTTTAAGCAGCGGATTAAGCTGCTCGACGCCGTCGCTGCCGGGGTGTACCCAGATATTGCGCAGGCGCTGACGCTCGCGCTCAATTCGCTCCTGCTTGGCGCAGAAGCGCGCCCAGCGCACGTCATCCACCATTCCCAGCTGCCGGCCGGTTTCCGTCAGGCGAAGATCGGCGTTGTCTTCCCGCAGCAGCAGTCGGCATTCGGCGCGCGAGGTAAACATGCGGTAGGGCTCTTTGGTGCCCAGCGTGCATAAATCGTCCACCAGCACGCCGAGATAGGCCTGATCGCGTCGCGGCGACCAACCGTCTTTACCCGTGGCCAGCCGGGCCGCGTTCAGACCGGCGAGCATGCCCTGGGCGGCGGCCTCTTCATACCCGGTGGTACCGTTGGTTTGACCGGCGAAAAACAGCCCTTCGATCAGTTTGCTTTCCAGCGTCAGCTTAAGATCGCGCGGATCAAAGAAGTCATACTCGATCGCATAGCCGGGCCGCACAATACGCGCGTTCTCCAACCCGGGCATGGAGTGGATGATTTTCATCTGCACGTCGAACGGCAGGCTGGTCGAGATGCCGTTAGGATAAATTTCGTTGCTAGTCAGCCCTTCCGGCTCGAGAAAGATCTGATGGGCATCGCGATCGGCAAAGCGCATCACCTTATCTTCAATGGACGGACAACAACGCGGCCCGACGCCTTCAATGATGCCGGCGTACATGGGACTGCGGTCCAGGTTCTGGCGGATAACCCCATGGGTCTTCTCGTTGGTATGGGTGATATAACAGGGGATCTGGCGCGGATGCTGATCCGCCGAGCCCAGGAACGAGAAAACGGGCAGCGGATCGTCGCCGTGCTGTGTCGCCAGCTGTGAGAAGTCGATACTGCGCGCATCAATACGCGGCGGCGTACCGGTTTTTAAACGGTTAACCCGGAAAGGCAGCTCGCGCAAACGACGAGACAGGGAAACCGAAGGCGGATCGCCCGCCCGGCCGCCGCTATAATGATCCATGCCGATATGGATCTTGCCATCAAGGAAGGTTCCCACGGTCAGAACAACGGCGCGGGCGCGAAATTTTAGCCCCATCTGGGTGACGGCGCCGACCACGCTGTCGCCTTCCACGATCAGATCCTCAACCACCTGCTGGAAAATCATCAGATTAGGCTGGTTCTCCAGCGCGCCGCGTACCGCTTGCCGGTAAAGCACGCGATCCGCCTGTGCGCGAGTGGCCCTGACCGCGGGTCCTTTGCTGGCGTTTAGTATCCTGAACTGGATGCCAGCCTTGTCGATAGCCTGAGCCATCAGGCCGCCCATGGCGTCGATTTCCTTGACCAAATGCCCCTTGCCGATACCGCCGATCGCCGGGTTACAGGACATTTGTCCAAGCGTATCAATGTTATGCGTCAGCAGCAGGGTTTGGCATCCCATCCGTGCCGACGCCGTTGCCGCTTCCGTACCGGCATGGCCGCCACCAATAATGATGACGTCAAAGTGATCGGGATAAAACATGGTAAAAACACCTCACGTGAAAGCGAAGGATCGTCAAGGGGCTTGGGGAAGAGGATTCTACTCAAGTTTAAGCGGGATACAAGCCCGGAAGATCCGCAGGTAATTAAAGAAGGATCTTTTTATTTAAAGATCCCTTATTATGCCTACTACTAGGATCGCGATCCTCTGTGGATAAGCCGTTTTTGATCAACCGATACAAGACATTATCGATTCACTGAGCCTGTGAATGATCGGTGATCCCCGCCGATATAAGCTGGGATCTTCTGTCCTGGTTATCCACAGGTCGTCGCGGTGATAAAGGTTATACATTGGATAACTACCGGTTATCCGCGGTTTTTAACTAGAGTTATACACAAAAGAAGTGATATCAGCGTGCTTTTATTTGCGTGATCCACTCCGCCACCCAGACTTCCGCCGGATCCTCCGGGATTTCATGCTGGGTGATGTCGATCTTCAGCACGTCGCCGATCCGTTTGGCGCCGAGCGAAGTAAGCTGACGATCCAACGTGTCGATCGCGCCGCAGAACGTATCGTATTCGCTGCTGCCGATACCGATAGCGCCGAAGGTAACCGCGGATAGCGAAGGCGTTTGCGCCATTAACTCTTCCAGCAGCGGCTGAAGATTCTCCGGCAATTCGCCGGCGCCGTGGGTCGAGGTGACCAGCAGCCACAGACCTTCGGTGCTCAGCTCCTGCTGTTCCAGGATGCCGGCGACATGCTCGGCAACATATTCGGCGCTACCCAGGGTGCTGCCGCTAATGATGGTCACGTCGGCCATGATGGTCCCGTCAGATAAATGAGCCGGTATTGTACGCTGTGTACCGGCTGGGATCTACCTGTGGATAATTGTGGGTATTGCCAGAGCCGTTAAGGCACGATGGTACGGCTGATGGGGTTTTGCAGCGAGATCAGCGTCTCGGTGGATTGGATTTCGTCGATAGTCTGGATCTTGTTGATAAGTACCTGCTGCAGGGCGTCTATGGAGCGGCACATCACTTTGATGAAGATACTGTAATGACCGGTGGTGTAATACGCTTCCACCACCTCTTCCAGCGCCTCCAGTTTCTTAAGCGACGACGGGTAATCCTTGGCGCTTTTAAGGATAATGCCAATAAAACAGCAGACGTCATAGCCCAACTGTTTCGGGCTGACATCCACCCGCGCCCCGGTGATGATGCCCGCCTGTTTCATTTTTTCCACCCGCACATGCACGGTGCCGGGACTGACGTTAAGGTGCTTGGCCAGCTCGGCGTAGGCGGTGCGCGCGTTGGCCATCAGCGCTTGCAAAATGGCGCGATCGAGGGCGTCGAGCTGATAAGTTTCCGCCATAGTGAGGTCCTCTGTAGTGATCCCGGCGGCAGATCCATTGCTCGCCCGCGGGATCACGCTTTGCGGCGCCAGCGGCGCATAAGCCGCTGTTTCAGTCCGGTGTCGAAGCGCCAGATATGATCGAAGATCTTCATAATACCGGGTTTTCCCATCGACGATAGCGCAACGGCGTGAAAGCGTTGCTGACGATGACGCTGCTGCTCGCGTATGCGTAGTTGGACCGTTTCAGGCAGGCGCTGGGCAATAAAATCGGAGATGACCACCGCATCCGCATCCTGCCACGCCGGGTCGGCGAGCTTTTCGCTCAGCGCCGTCAGACAGGCGGCCAGATCGGTGCCGCCGCGAAAGCGCTGGCCCAAGAAGCGGATAGCTTGCTCCAATCCGCCGTCGGCGGTCAGTTCGTAATCCACCTGACCCGTAGAGAATAGGCTGATAAAGCAGCGTCGGTTATCGGCCAGCGCGATCCGCATCAGCGCCAAACAGAGCCCCTTCGCGCAGGCTTCGTTGAAGCCGCCCATTGAACCGGAGGTATCCACACAGACAATCATCGGCCCACGCGGCTGCTGATCGTGCTGCTCACTGCTGGCCGGCTGCAGGATGCGCCGCGTCTGCCAGGCATCACCGTGCAGGCGGTAGGTCAGAAGCCGTTTCTCCAGCAAACAGCGGTAAAACTCGTATTCCAGCTCGTCGATACCGAGAACGGCCAGCTCCCCCGGCAGTAGCCGCAGCAAATCGTCGCTCTGGTGGATGCCGCTTATCTCTTCCGGTTGTACCGCCGGCTCACGTACCCGCTTTATCACTTCGCGCTGCAGCTTGTGTGGCGCGGCGACAAAGTGCGCCTCGCGGCTGCGTCCCAATTGCTCGGCCAACTGCTGCAGCTCCGGTTGCTGATGCAGAAATTCGCCGTAATGCACCAACAGGCGATAGTCACCCTGTTCCACCCGGCCGGCAGTCATATCCCATAACCGACCGGCGGCGTGTTGATTCTCCGCCAGCAACGGCGCCAGCGCGCCGCTCATCGCCAGCTGCCGCTGTAGCTCGTCAAGCAGCCTTTCCCGCTCTTTTTCCAGCAACTGATGCTGTAGCGTCGTGGCCTGCAGCGTCAAACTGATGCGCCAGCGCTGTAAAAATAAGGTTTGGAATGCGCTATCGGGACGCGCTGTTTCCCTTGATGCGACCTGATAAAGTCTCTGCGCTTCGGCATAAAAAGGCGATGTGAGACTGGTGAGCCGCGTCAGGGTTTCCGGCAAGCGGGCGACAAATACGTGATGATCTTGCAGTTGGCTTTGTTGAAAGAGATAAAATTCACTCGCAAGCGAGGGAGGTACTTTCCCCTGACGCAGTGCCTGTTCCAGCCGCGGTTTCATCAGCGGCGCCCGTTTCATCAAGGTTTTCTTCAGCGCTGGAAACTGTTCCAATAGCAAGATGACCTCTGGGCTGCCAAGCAAGGTCAAAATGATGTCATCCAGCAGCTGTCCCTGATCAATGGACAACAGGAGGTTAAGCGTATCCAGCGTCACCACCGCGCGTTAGTCCTGCCTGGCCTGGGCTAACTGCTGGGAGAGGTCCAGCAGACTGGCTTCAATCCGCGCCACCCACTCCTGGGTAATAAAGAGACAGTTTTGCTGTTCGTGAAACAAGCTCCGCTGTTGATGATAAAGGCGTGTGGCTTCCTCAAGGTCATCCAGCAAGGCTGCCGGTATCGTCTGCGCCGGCGTATTTTCCGTTAGCGCCAGCAATGAGGGTTGTAGGCTGATATCGACTATCTCAAGCTGATGCTGAGCATTAATGCGCGCATCCACCCCCTGGGCGAAACCGATACCATTCAGTCGGGCCTTGAAAGCGCCTCCTTTATTCAGCCACTGTTGCAGGGCATCACGCTCGACCGTGAGATGATCGACGTGAATATCGTGCAATACCAGCGGTGTTTGCAGCAGGAAGGTCAATACCGGCTCGGTCAGCGATGCCGGCAGGCTGTAATGGGGTTTACGGCTCATCAGGGTTTTAGCGGGCGTAAGGGTTAACGCCCGCTGGGCCTGACTTTGGGCGATATGTTGACGTTTTTGCCGGACGAAAGTCTGAATTTTGGTCAAAATCGTCTGTTGTTGATAGCCCTGCTCCACCATCAGCAGCTCAAGTTGCTGATTGATAAGCTGGTAACTGGCAGGGTCATGCCACAAGCACTCTTTCAATAGGATGATATCCACCGGGGTAATACTTTGTCGATCGCTGAAAAACGCGCTGGCCTGGAGTAGGCGCAACGCCTTTTTCCAGCGCCGATCGGAGATGTAAGGAGCATCGGGTAACGCTTCCAGCCGCTGACGCAGTTGATAGATAAGCTCAAAACAGGATGCCGGCAACGTCACCCAGTCGATTTGCCGTTGCCAGTCCTGGTATTCCTCGTCACTCACCCGCAGCTGTGCCGGAACATCCTGCGGCTGGCTGTCGCCATGGCTTGTCAGCAGCGCGTGAAAATTGCTCTTCTCCTTGACCTTATCCAGCCACAGGCGGATTAACATCCGATCATACAGCGCTTCCAGCCCGCTATCGGCCTCCGGCAATTCGTTGGAGGCGGTGATAAGCAGCCGTAGCGGCATCGTCTGCTCCTGATCGCCGTTACGGAACCGCCGTTCATTAATCACGGTAAGCAGGGTGTTTAAAATTGCCGGGCCTGCTTTCCATATTTCATCCAGAAAAACAATTTCTGCCTCCGGTAAATACCCTTGGGTCATGCGATGATAGCGGCCATCCTCTTTCAGCGCCCGAATGGACAGCGGGCCGAACACTTCCTCCGGCGTAGAAAACCGGGTCATCAAATAATCGAAAGCGCGCGCATGGCTGAATGCCAGCTTCAGACGGCGGGCGATGAGGCTTTTGGCAATGCCGGGCGGTCCCAGCAAAAACACGCTTTCGCCGGAAAGCGCCGCCAGCAGGCAAAGCTGCATAGTATGCTGGCGCTCATATAACCCGCTTTCCAGCACGCTGCTAAGGCGAGAAATTCTTTCCGCCAGAAGGGACATGGAAGCCATAGTGTGATCGGTTATCCCTGTGAGTGGTGAAAACGACACAATAAACCAGCGCATTTTATAAAGAAATGCCCGGGTAATTTTATCCGTTATCAACTTTTTTTGCGTTAATCGCCCTTCAGCGGGGGATAATCAGGATTAGAATTAGGGTTTCGGCATTTTTCAGGCATACTGTGCGCTTTTGGTTTTCGAGGAAGTGCATCCACGCATGCTCCTGGACGACAAAATAGCGCGAAGAAAAGGTTATGAATAAAGATCATAAGCAGTCGCTGCCGGCGGTTACGCTTGCCGCCATAGGCGTCGTATATGGTGATATTGGTACCAGTCCTCTCTATACCTTACGTGAATGTCTTGCCGGCCATTATGGTTTTGGCGTTGAACGCGTGGCGGTATTTGGTTTCTTATCCCTCATTTTCTGGCTCCTGATCCTGATCGTTTCCCTGAAATATCTTCTCTTCGTCATGCGCGCCGACAATGCCGGCGAAGGCGGTATTCTGACGCTGATGTCGCTCGCCGGCAGAAATACCGGCGCCAAATTGACCCCGGTACTGGTGATAATCGGGCTTATCGGCGGCAGCTTCTTTTACGGCGAGGTCGTTATCACACCGGCCATCTCGGTAATGTCGGCGATTGAAGGGTTGCAAATCGCGGCCCCCTCGCTACAGGAATTCATCGTTCCGCTCTCCGTGGTGGTGCTGACGCTGCTGTTTTTCATCCAAAAGAAAGGGACCGGCAGTGTCGGCAAACTTTTCGCGCCGGTGATGTTATTATGGTTCCTCACGCTGGGTGTGCTGGGCGTGCGCGGTATCATCGATAATCCCGAAGTGCTCTATGCCCTTAATCCGAAATGGGCTATCGCCTTTTTCGCCGAATATCAAACCGTCTCCTTCTTTGCTCTGGGCGCGGTAGTGTTGGCTATCACCGGCGTAGAGGCGTTGTATGCCGATATGGGCCATTTCGGTAAATTGCCTATTCGCATCGCCTGGTTTAGCGCGGTGCTGCCGTCCCTGGTACTTAATTATTTCGGTCAGGGAGCGCTGTTATTGTCCAAGCCGGCGGCAATCAAAAACCCTTTCTTTTTACTCGCCCCCGATTGGGCGATGATTTACTCGCAACGCTTGCAACGGTCATCGCTTCACAGGCGGTGATCTCCGGCGTATTTTCCCTGACTCGTCAGGCGGTGCGCCTGGGATATATGCCGCCGATGCGCATCATTCATACCTCCGAGATGGAGGTGGGCCAGATTTATATTCCTTTCATCAACTGGCTGCTGTACATCGCCGTGGTGCTGGTGATTGTCAGCTTTGGGCACTCCAGCAATCTGGCGGCGGCCTACGGTATCGCGGTGACCGGCACCATGGTGCTGACCAGCATCCTGTCTTGTACCGTGGCCAGAAAAAACTGGCACTGGAATCTGTTAATTGTGTCCGTGCTGCTGCTGGCGCTATTGTGCCTCTATAATATGTGCCTATATTTGCCGCCAACGCCCTGAAGATTTTCTCTGGCGGCTGGCTACCGTTGCTGCTGGGTTTTCTGATGTTCATCGCCATGACCACCTGGAAAAGCGAACGGTTCCGCTTGTTGCGACGGATCCATGAACATGGAAATTCCCTGGAAGCGCTGATTGCCTCTTTGGAAAAATCGCCGCCGGTGCGGGTCCCCGGTACGGCCGTGTTTATGTCGCGCGCTATGAACGTGATCCCGTTTGCCCTGCTGCATAACCTCAAGCATAACAAAGTGCTGCATGAACACGTTGTGCTGCTCACGCTGCGTACAGAAGATGCCCCTTTTGTCCATAATGTACGCCGGGTCACTATTGAAGCGCTATCGCCCACTTTCTGGCGCGTCGTGGCAAGCTATGGTTTCAAAGAGACGCCGGATATGGAGGAGATTTTCCACCGCTGCGGGCTTGAGGGGTTATCCTGCCGGATGATGGAAACGTCCTCTTTTTCATGTCTCATGAATCGCTGATTCTCGGCAAGCGGCCCTGGTATCTTATGATACGGGGTAAACTTTTCATGGCGTTAAGCCGTAACGCCCTGCGCGCGCAGGTTCAATATCTCATACCGCCTAATCGGGTCATTGAGTTGGGAACGCAAATAGAAATCTGACGATTCAATCATTTTCAGCCAGCAACTGCTGGCAGGCGGCGAAAGCGCCCGGACCATCGCCGGCGAAAATGGCATCCACGATGGCCTGATGCCGGCCAAGTTTGATGACATCATTGCTGGCAATAGCGCGAAAGTAGTTCTGATAAATCGAACTGAACACATTGGCGAACGAAGACAGGAACGGGTTACCGCTGATTTCATAAATATGGCGGTGGAAATCCGCATCGACGCTTATCCAGCGCTCGCGGTCGAAATGCTGGTGAAGCCTGCGCATCTCTTCCATTAACGTTCCCAGCCGCTGCCGTTCGGCTTCGCTGGCGTTCACCGCTGCCAATGCGCAGGCTTGCGGCTCCAGGCTGATTCGCATAATCAGAAAATGCGCCAGGATGTCCTGGAAATTTTCCTTGTTCAGCCACCATCCCAACAGTTCCTGATCTAGAAAATTCCATTGGTGACGCGGCAATACCCGCGTTCCAATTCTGGGGCGTGGCAAGACCATCCCCTTCGCCGCCAGAATTTTTACCGCTTCACGCACGGCGGTGCGGCTAACGCCGAACTGTTCTCCTAATTCTACTTCGCTGGGCAGGATATCCCCGGCGGTAAATTCGCCCGCCAGGATACGCTGGCTTAATTTTTCAGCCAGTACATAGGAGAGGTTGCGTTGAGCGGCCCGTTGCTGCACGGATAAATGCATAGCGTTATTCCCTATACCCTCATGACAATTAACCTACACATACTATGCCAGCGTGGTGATTGCGGGGGGAAATTCCCGTTTCTGGCGCATGATAACGCCATTTTTATCGCTTTTGCTGAAAAATAAATCAATCAGATCGTATTTGTGAAATAGCGCTTGTCACCGGCCGTGAAGGCCCTATAATGCGCCTCCACTGACCGGGAACAGTCGCTACGGCACACCGGCTCAGCCAGAGGCAGGCGGCCCGTGACGGGCAAATAAAAGCTTGACTCTACAGCGGAAAAGTGTAATACACGC
>QVOB01023454.1:0-58367 GCA_014839585.1 Pseudomyrmex concolor
AGCCAGTCTGCCACCGCCGTCAGCGACGCGTGCTCTTCCGGCCACAGCGCGATCAATTGCCTGCAACACGCCGCAATGGCCGCCGCCCGGTAGTCCACGCCCGACAGCCGTTCCGCCAGAGCTTCCAGCGGCGCGGGATTCAGACTGTCGGTGAAAATCCGGCAGCGGCTTATGGCGCCGTGCTCGACGTCAAAATGCAGCTCCCCCCCCCCCAAGCAAAACGGGTGTCAAGCAGGTGACTGAAGGCCGGCGCGGCGCCAAAATTCCATGCCCAGCGGCTTTGTCGACGAAACTGCTCGGCAAACCCCGGCAAATCAGGGATCTGCTGCGGCGAGATACACTCCGGCACCACCGACTCGCCATAGTGGGCAAAAAACGCCTGCTGTACGCTATGACACAGCCGCGCATGATCGATGCCCGGCACCAGCTCGGCCACATTCGCCACCCGCGAGCGCACCGACGTTATCCCCTTTCGCCTGTAATTTTTTCGCATCGGGATTCAGGTAGTGCGCCAGGCGGCTCAGATCGGCATACAGCAACACCGTGCCGTGATGAAAACCGCGATCGGCGGTCTGGCGGTAGGCGGAACCGCTGATTTTGCGTTCGCCGTCGGGCGTCGCGACCACCAAATCATTGCGCCCCGAGGCGCGGGCTTCAACCCCAAGCCGCCGCAGACCGTCCAACATGATGGCGGTGGAGAGGCTTTTGTCATAGCCCGGCTTGCCGGCCATAAAGGTAAAACACGTGCTGCCCAAGTCATGAAACACTGCCCCCCACTGCTGCTGCGACGGGCCAGACGGATGCCGTCGCGTTCCATACGCCGGGTATTGCACTCTTTCCAGGGGTTTTGCGCGCGACCGATAACCACGGTTTGTGCGTTGCGCCAGAGAAACAGTACCCGCTGACTGGCCGACATCTGACGGAAAATGCACTCCTCTACCGCCAGATTGAACCAGGGATCGTGGGAATCCGATAACAGTAATCGCAATGAAGACATGCTTTCTCCCGGCACGGCACCGTCAAATACGCCGCGCCTGCCAATAGGCTTTACGCCAATAGCTGTTTTCCAAGGACGAGCGGATCACCCCGCGGCTGGTAGAGGCGTGAATAAAGGTGTTGTCAGTATCATAAATGCCGACATGCAGGCCATAGCGGCCGCTGCCGGTTTTAAAAAACACCAGATCGCCAGGCAGCAGCTCATCGCGATCCACTCGGCTGCCGATATCGGTCTGCGCCTCGGTCGTGCGCGGCAGCAAAATAGCGAAACGGTCGCGGAAGGTGAGGTAGACGAAACCGGAGCAGTCAAGCCCGCTCGGGCTCAGGCCGCCGTAACGATAAGGTGTGCCGTACCATTGGTTCAGCTGGTCGTTAAGCTTGGCGATGACCATGATCGAATCGGACAAACGCGGATCCGGCGGCGGTCGCCGGCCGACACCAGGCTGAACGCGACGCCGAACACGTTTGCCAATTGTTCGGGCGTCATCACCTCGGCGGCGGCGCCTGCCGCCACCAGTTCACCCTGCGCCATCAGCCAGACCTCGTCGGCATGCGCCAGGGTATGATTAATATCATGCGCGCACATCAGCACGCTCAGCCCCGCAGTAGTCAATAGGGCAATCAGTTGATCCAGTGCGACCTGTTGCGCAATATCCAGGCTGGCCGCAGGTTCATCCAGCAACAGCAGGCGGGCGTCGGTATTGAGCGTTGGCCAGACCTGCAGCATGACCGCCGCCAGTCGTACCCGCTGCCACTCGCCGCCGGAAAGCGCGTTTAACGGCCGCGCCAGCATCGGCATCAGCGCCAGTCGCCCGGCGATTGACGCTACCGCCCGCGCCGCGGCCCGCTCGCCGGCTGGTGCAGTCGCAGATAGTGGAACACCGGCTGCGTACCGCCGCCGCGCGCCAGCTGCGGCAGATAACCACGCCGTCGGGCCAGCGCGCCCGGCGTCCAGGCAGCGAGCGGTTTGTCCGCATCTGCACCTCGCCGCGAAGAGGCTGCAAACCGGCCAGACAAGCAAGCAGCGTACTTTTCCCCGCGCCATTGGGACCGATGATATGGATACGACTGCCGGCGGCGACGGCACGGGACAGCGGTCGCAAACGGCCCGGGACCGCGATGTCGCGGGCGCAGAGCAGCCAGCGGGACGAGGGGGCCGTCAACGCCATTATCTATTGCGCCAGCGCCCGTTGCAGCGCGTCCTCCGGCGTCACATCAGGCGCAAATCGGGCCAGCACGCCCCCGTCGCGGCCGACGAGAAACTTCTCAAAGTTCCACAACACATCGTTCTTATGGGTCGGCGTTAATCCTTTTGCGGCTAACCGCGCATAAAGTGTCCCCTGTGGCGCCGGCGTGGTCTCAGGACAGGCCGCGATCAGCTCGCGGTACAAGGGGTGGCGGCGCTCGCCGTTAACGTGAATTTTACTGAACATGGGAAACTGCACCCCGAAGGTCCCGCGGAAAAAGGCCAAGATGTCCTCATCGCTACCCGGCTCTTGACCGGCAAATTCGTTCGACGGGAACCCCAGCACCTCGAACCCCTGATGACGCCAGGTTTGGTAAAGGCGTTCCAACCCCGCGTACTGGTCGGTGAGACCACATTGGGAGGCGACATTGACCACCAACAACACCGAACCGCGGTAGGGTTCGAGCGTGGTGATATCCCCCGCCAGCGACTTCAGCGGCAACGTATAAAGTGTTTCGTGCATCATTCCTCTCCTTGCTGTCGCGTCGTGTTACGCTGCCGGCGCCGGCTAATCATGGACGCGGATCAGCAACCAGATAAATACGGGAGCGCCGAGCGTTGCGGTGACGACGCCTACCGGCAATTCTGCGGCCCGGAGACTCACGCGGGCCACCACATCCGCCAGCAGCAGAATACCGCCACCGGCCAGCCCGCAACCGGGTAATAACGCGCGATGATCACTCAGGCCCCACAGTCTGAGGATATGGGGCACCACCAGACCGATAAAGCTGATAGCGCCGGCCAGCGCGACGCTTATCCCGACCATCCAGCCGAACGCCAGCACAAAGCCGGTGCGCCAGAAGATAGACCGGCAATCCCAATTGTCGTGCGGACACGTCGCCCAGCGCCAGCAGGTTCATTACCCGACCGCAGGTGCACAGCCAGACCAGAAAGGGCAGCAGCGACAACATCAGCCATTTATCGCGCCAGTCCACCCCGCTGAATCCGCCCATAAGCCAATAAAGCAGCTGGCGTAAATCAAGGCTGGTGCTGAAATAAATAAGCCAGGTCATCACGGCGCCGCACAAAATCCCCAGCGCCACCCCGGTCAACAGCAACCGGGCGTTGGACGTCTGTCGGCGCGCAAACGCTAACAGTGCCAGGGTCATCAGCAGCGCGCCGGCCACCGCTCTCAATCCCAACATCCACACTGGCAACCGGCCACCGCCTAACAGCACCGCCAGCGTTAATGTCATGCCGGCGCCATTGGCGACGCCGAGCAGGCCCGGCTCCGCCAGCGGATTGTCGAAAATGCCCTGCATAACCGCCCCCGCCATCGCCAGCGCCGCGCCGCGCCGCGCCGACGACCAGAACGGCCAGCGTGCGCGGCAAGCGCAACTGCCAGATAAACAGCCGTGCCTCATCGCTCAGCCAACGATTAGGCCACAGCCAGATTTCGCCGGCGCTGAGACTAAAGGCCAACGCCACCAACAGCAGCAGCCCGAGCAGGACCACCCGGCGCCGGTCTAACCGCTGTTGCCTTTTCAGCAAACGGGCGTAGCCCGGATCGCCTGAGGCGGTCATTATGCCATCACTCCCTGCCCTGATGATTACCCCAGCGCAGCATAGAACCGGCCCATTATGCTCCTATCCTAACGTTATCTTATTGAAAGTGATAGCACCGTAAGCGCCCAGGGGCACTGGCGGGTAGCAGACATAAAAAAACCGGACGGCGCGGCCCGGGTCGGAAAGAGTGGCGGGAAACTCGTGTTGCAGTCTTAATGCGGCGGAGGTTTGCGCGGGCCGCGACCCCCGCCGTGGTCGTGGTGGTCAGGTTTGGCATGATGCTCGTGGCCATGCTGTCCGCCGTGATGAGGCGCGCCGGCCGGCGCTGGCGGTGCATAATAGCGCCGCGGCGGCAGGGTCGCGACCCAGCGCCAGCCATTCCAGTAGAAGCCCTGGCGGTTGCGCGCCCCCCAATAGCGACCGCGATGATCGTGCCACCAATACGGCGAACGCCAGTCAAAGCCGTCCCAATAATAGCCGCGGCGATCCCGGTCGCCGACGTGCAACACCATGCCGGGGGTGACGATTTCCACGGCAACCCCCGCCAGCGCGCTCCCCCCGCCGGCAGCAACAGCGCCAGCATTAACAGCCATGTTTTTCGATTCATATAAGGACCTTAAAGGACGACATTGAGGCGGTTATAACAATGGCGTGGGGCGCTCACTATCAGACAGCGTCTGATTTGCACGGCGTTTACCGTTTCTTTACCCGATCCTGACATTGTTTGCTAACCGTTGCCCGCCCTGCGGGGATTGCCGCCGCCCTATGGCCACACCATCGTCGTTTGGGGAATACCGCTGGCGCGCATGGGTAAGTTTGTCGCAACGATCCCGGCGCCGTTGGGCAGGGGGATCTTGCAATGGCGAGACGGAAGAGGGGGAAATGGGTTTATCTGTGAGCCCTGCGCTTACGGGCGCACGAAACATGACCGCCAATGACGGCTGGCGCCGCTATATCGACGAGCGCGAGCGGGAGGAATAACCCCGGTGGCCATCGACAAGGCGATGACAAGCTGAATCCGGCCGGTCAGCCAGAATGAAATCAAAGTCCCGGCCATAAAGCCAGGACTCTGTCAGCACGCTGCACGCCAAAGCGAGGTAGCGAAAGGCAACAGCACCCTTCTAGCGTCTGCTTCACTCTTTCGGTGAGGCATTCTCGACACGGCTTTTCAGCTTCTGTCCCGGGTGGAACGTCACCACCCGGCGGGCGGTAATGGGAATATCTTCGCCCGTTTTTGGATTGCGTCCTGGCCGCTGATTTTTGTCGCGCAAATCAAAATTACCGAAGCCTGATAATTTTACCTGCTCGCCATTTTCCAACGCCCGGCGCACTTCTTCAAAAAACAGTTCCACAATTTCTTTGGCATCCCGTTTGCTCAGCCCGAGCTTTTCAAACAGGTATTCTGACATTTCAGCTTTAGTAAGCGCCATAAGTTCAATCCCTCAAGGATGCTTGGAATCGCTGCTTTAGTGCCGCCACGCATTTCGCAACGGTCGCGGCAATCTCCTCTTCTTCCAGTGTACGAGCGGTATCCTGTAAGATCAGGCTGATAGCCAGACTCTTAAAACCTTCCGCTACGCCCCTGCCCCGGTACACGTCAAACAAGTTTACGCCAACTAACTGATTTTCGCCAACTTTCTTACACTCCGCGATAATATCTGCTGCGGCGACGTCATCAGCCACCACCACGGCGATGTCTCGGCGGTTAGCGGGGAAGCGGGAAATGTCATTCGCTTCAGGCACTTTACGCTCGGCAACCTTCTCCCAGAGTAGTTCAAACACCAGCGTACGGCCATTTAAATTCAGTTTCGCTTCAAGCTCGGGATGAATAACGCCAATGAATCCAATGGCTTCATTGTTAAGATAAATTGCGGCGTTCTGCCCCGGATGCAGCGCGGGATGACGTTGTGCCCTGAACTCAATATCGTCTAATTTGCCGGTAAGCTCAAGTATTGCCTCAAGATCGCCTTTGGCGTCGTAAAAATCTACCGGCTGGCGCGTCTGATCCCAATGTTCATCGAACCGCGGACCGGCAATGACCCCGGCCAGCATAAGATCCTGACGAATTCCCAGGTCGGCTGCGTTATCAGGAACAAAGCGCAAGCCGCTCTCAAACAGGCGGACTCGCTGCTGCTGTCGATTCTGATTATAGACCACGGCGCCAAGAAGACCGGTCCAGAGTGACAAACGCATGGCGGACATATCTTGAGAAATCGGGCTGGGCAACACCAGCGGCGCCTGCTGAGGATGCAGCAGCGCCTGGGTTTTGGGGTCGACAAAACTATAGGTGATCGCTTCTTGATAGCCGCGATCCACCAACAGCGTTTTGACCCGCGCCAGCGGCAGCGCCGCTTCGCGGTGGTGCGGCATCACCAGGTTGGCGCGCACCGGCACATTCGGAATCGCGTCGTAGCCGTACACCCGCGCGACCTCTTCTATCAAATCTTCTTCGATAGCCATATCAAAACGCCAGCTCGGCGCCACGGCCTGCCACCCCTGCGCAGTAGGGCTGACCTGGCAACCCAGACGGGTCAGAATATCGCTCACGTCCTCGTCCGGGATAACATGGCCAATCAAACGATCCAGGGTTTTGCGGCGCAGAGTGATAGTGGCCGGCTGCGGCTGAGCGGATGCGGAGGTCACATCGATAACCGGGCCCGGCTGGCCGCCGCAGATGGCTACCAGCAGCGCGGTCGCCCGCTCCATGGCGCGCGGCTGCAGCGCCGGATCCACGCCGCGTTCATAGCGGTGCGATGCATCAGTGTGCAGCCCGTAGCGGCGGGCGCGGCCGGTGATGGCCAACGGATTGAAAAAGGCGCATTCCAGCACCACGTCGCGGGTGGTCGGGCTGATACCGGACGCGGCGCCGCCGAAAATCCCCGCCATTGCCAGCGCCTGGCCATGGTCGGCAATCACCAGCGTATCGGGCGAAAGCGTCACGTCGCTGCCGTCGAGCAGGGTCAGCGTCTCATCCTGCCTGGCATGACGCACCACGATACCCCCTTCGATGCGCGCGCGATCGAAAGCGTGCATCGGCTGCCCCAGCTCCAGCAGCACATAGTTGGTAATATCCACCACGGCGTCCACCGAGCGCAGTCCACAGCGGTGCAGTTTCTCCTTCATCCATAGCGGCGTCGCAGCGCCGACATTGATATTCTTCACTACCCGGCCCAAATACCGCGGGCAGGCCTCGACCGCATCGACGCAAATAGGCAGCATGTCGCTAATTTCCGGCGCCACCGTCTCGATGACCGGCATGTGCAGCGGCAGGCGATTGCGCACCGCCACATCGCGGGCGATCCCCAGTAAACCCAGGCAATCGGCGCGGTTCGGCGTCACACTGATATCGATGGTGTTATCGTCGAGCTGTAAATAATCGCGAATATCCTGGCCAATAGGCGCCTCGGCGGGCAGTTCGATGATGCCGTCATGGTCGCCGGTAATGCCTAATTCGGAGAACGAGCACAGCATGCCTTCCGACGGCTCGCCGCGCAGTTTGGCGGCTTTGATTTTAAAATCGCCCGGCAGCAGAGCGCCGAGCGTGGCCACCGCCACCCGCAGATCGGCGCGGCAGTTGGGGGCGCCGCAGACGATATCCAGCAGCCGCTCGCCGCCGACATCCACCTTGGTAACGCGCAATTTGTCGGCGTTGGGGTGCTGGCGGCACTCTACCACCCGACCAACCACCACGCCGGTAAACCGGCCGGCGACCGGTTCCACGCCGTCCACTTCCAGGCCGGACATGGTAATCTGATCCGCCAGCGCCTCGCTGTCGATGGCCGGATTCACCCATTCACGCAGCCAAAGTTCACTGAATTTCATGTGTTAATCCCGCCCTTATTTAAATTGTTTAAGAAAACGCAGATCGTTTTCAAAGAATGCGCGCAAATCCGTGACACCGTAACGTAACATCGTCAACCGCTCCATGCCCATGCCGAAAGCGAAGCCGGAGTAGATTTCCGGATCGATGCCGACATTGCGCAGGACATTCGGATGCACCATGCCGCAGCCCAGCACTTCCAGCCAACGGCCGTTTTTCCCCATCACGTCCACTTCGGCGGAGGGTTCGGTAAACGGAAAATAAGACGGGCGGAAACGGACCTGCAAATCTTCTTCAAAAAAGTTGCGCAGAAAATCATGTAGCGTGCCCTTCAGGTTGGTGAAACTGATATCGGTATCGATAATCAGCCCCTCCATCTGATGGAACATCGGCGTATGGGTCTGGTCATAATCGTTGCGGTACACCCGCCCCGGCGCAATAATGCGAATCGGCGGCTGCTGCGCCTTCATGGTACGGATCTGTACGCCGGAGGTCTGGGTGCGCAAAAGCCGGGTGGGGTCAAACCAGAAGGTATCGTGATCGGCACGTGCAGGGTGATGGGCGGGGATATTCAGGGCGTCGAAATTATGGTAATCATCTTCGATTTCCGGCCCGGTGGCCACCGAAAAGCCCAACTCGCCGAAGAAATGTTCAATACGCGCGATGGTACGGGATACCGGATGCAGACCGCCGTTTTCCATGCGGCGCCCCGGCAGCGAGACATCCCGCGTTTCAGCCGCCAGCCGCGCCTCCAGCGCCGCGCCCTCCAGCGTCGCTTTCCGCTCGGCCAGCGCCTGCTGCACGTCCTGTTTGGCCTGATTGATTACCGCACCCGCCGCAGGCCGCGCGTCCGGCGCCAGGTCCCGCAGCGCCGTCATTTGCTGGGTAAAATGCCCTTTTTTGCCTAAATATTCGACGCGGACCAACTCCAACGCCTCTATATCCTGGGACCATTCGATATCTGCTTTGGCCTGCACAACCAAATCTGCGAGATGTGGCATTGCTTTCCTCTTCTTCCTGCCGTAGATGGCTTAACCGTAAATGAGCGAGAGGCCCGTTTGACCGCATAGAACAGGCAGAGCACCCCGCTTATCAGCAATTAAGAAAGCCTCCACTCCGGGAGGCTTTAGCGCTATTTTTCGTTTCTTGACTTACGCGCAAGCCCCCGGGATACAGGTGCTAAAGTAAAAAAAGAAACGGAAAATAGCAGCATTCATGCTTGCATTACCTTGTTGACGCTGTGCTTTAACAACTCAAAATCATGCCCGACGTTGATGCGAAAAAAAAGAGGGAGACCGGCTCCCTCTTCTTTAACCGGCTTACGCCAGGGCGCCTTTCGCTTTATCGGCCAGAGCGGCGAAAGCCACTTTGTCGAACACAGCGATATCCGCCAGAATTTTACGGTCGATCTCAATGGAATCCTTTTTCAGGCCATTGATGAACCGGCTGTAAGAAATACCGTTCTGACGGGCCGCGGCGTTGATACGCGCGATCCACAGTTGACGGAACTGACGTTTCTTCTGACGACGGTCACGGTAAGCGTACTGACCTGCTTTGATAACCGCCTGGAAGGCAACACGGTAAACGCGCGAACGGGCACCGTAGTAACCTTTCGCTTGTTTCAAGATTTTTTTGTGACGTGCACGTGCTACCACACCATGTTTTACGCGAGCCATATGCTCTCTCCTAAAGTCTTATTCAAACCGATTAAAAATGACGCTTACGCGTAGGGCAGACAACGAACGACCAAACCCAGATCCCCTTTGGAAACCATGGATTTCGGGCGCAGGTGACGCTTACGCTTAGTGGATTTTTTGGTCAGAATATGACGCAGGTTAGCATGCTTACGCTTAAAACCGCCCGAAGCCGTTTTCTTAAAGCGCTTTGCGGCACCGCGTACTGTCTTGATTTTTGGCATGAGTTTATCTCTACTCCGCATTGTTAATAATATGAATCAGTGAGGCGAAGGCGACGCCGAAGCGGCGCCTTACTTGTCAGGCCTTACTGTTTCTTCTTGGGTGCGAGCACCATGATCATCTGGCGGCCTTCAATTTTGGAGGGGAAAGATTCCACTACCGCCAGTTCACTCAGATCGTCGCGAACGCGATTAAGCACTTCGATGCCGATCTGCTGGTGCGCCATTTCACGTCCGCGGAACCGCAGAGTGATTTTGGCTTTATCGCCGTCTTCCAGAAAGCGAACCAGGTTGCGTAGTTTTACCTGATAGTCGCCTTCATCGGTACCAGGCCGGAATTTGATTTCCTTAACCTGAATAACTTTCTGCTTTTTCTTCTGTTCTTTGGTGGATTTGCTCTTCTCATAGAGGAACTTGCCGTAATCCATGATTCGGCAAACCGGCGGCTCGGCATTGGGGCTGATTTCGACTAAATCAACGCCCGCTTCCTCAGCTTTTTCAAGCGCTTCATTCAGGCTGACAATACCAATCTGCTCGCCGTCGATACCCGTCAGACGAACCTCTGCGGCGCGGATTTCTCGGTTAATACGATTGGGACGCGCCGGTTGAACCCGTTTTCCGCCTTTAATACTTTATTCCTCCAGTTGATGAAGATTACGGCTGCGGATTTCGTGCTGCAGCTTGGTAATAATCTCGTTAACGTCGATGCTGCCCAGGTCTTTACCGCGGCGTGTACGCACGGCGACCTTGCCTGCTTCCACTTCTTTATCTCCGCAGACCAGCATGTAAGGCACCCGACGCAAAGTATGCTCGCGGATTTTAAAGCCTATTTTTTCATTTCTCAAGTCTGCTTTCACCCGAATCCCTGCCGCAGACAGTTTTTCCGTCAGTTTTGCGACATATTCCGACTGATTATCGGTAATGTTCATCACGACGACCTGTGTCGGCGCCAACCAGGTCGGGTAGAAACCCGCATACTCTTCCGTCAGGATGCCAATGAAGCGTTCCATTGACCCCAGAATAGCACGGTGGATCATGACCGGTACCACCCGTTCGTTATTTTCCCCGACATAGGAGGCATTTAAACGACCGGGTAGCGAGAAGTCGAGCTGCACCGTACCACATTGCCAGGCACGATCCAGGCAATCAAGAAGTGTAAATTCAATTTTGGGACCGTAAAAAGCCCCCTCGCCCGGCTGGTATCCAAAGGCAATACCGTTTTCCGTCAGCGCGGCGGCCAGATCCTGTTCCGCCCGGTCCCAGGCGTCATCGCTGCCGATACGCTTTTCCGGACGGGTAGACAGTTTGACCAGGATTTTCTCGAAGCCAAACGTGCCGTACATATCATACACCATTTTGATGCAATTGTTTACTTCATCACGTACCTGGTATTCGGTACAAAAGATATGGGCATCGTCCTGGGTAAAGCCGCGCACCCGCATTAATCCGTGCAGCGAACCCGACGGCTCATTGCGGTGGCAACTGCCGAATTCGGCCATCCGCAGCGGCAGATCGCGGTAAGACTTCAGCCCTTGATTGAAAATCTGCACGTGGCCCGGACAATTCATCGGTTTAATACAGTATTCCCGGTTCTCCGACGACGTGGTAAACATATGCTCGGCGTAATTATCCCAGTGTCCGGTCTTTTCCCACAGGACGCGGTCCATCATGAACGGCCCTTTCACTTCCTGGTACTGATAAGCTTTGAGCTTCATACGCACAAAGGTTTCCAGTTCGCGGAAAAGGGTCCAACCGTCGTTGTGCCAAAACACCATACCCGGCGCTTCTTCCTGCATATGATACAAATCAAGCTGCTTACCGATTTTACGATGATCGCGCTTCGCCGCTTCTTCCAGATGCTGCAGGTAGGTGTTGAGCTGCTTTTTATCGCCCCAGGCGGTACCGTAAATGCGCTGCAGCATTTTGTTCTTGCTGTCGCCGCGCCAGTAAGCGCCGGAGGTTTTTTGCAGGGTGAAGTGGTGGCAGAAACGCATGTTGGGTACGTGCGGGCCGCGGCACATGTCGACATATTCTTCATGATGATAAAGCCCGGGACGGTCATCGCGGCGGATATTTTCGTCGAGGATAGCGACTTTATAATCCTCGCCCCGCGCCACAAACGCATCGCGGGCCTGCTGCCAGCTGACTTTTTCTTTGATAACGTCGTAGTCTTTTTCAGCCAGTTCGTGCATCCGTTTTTCCAGCAGGTCGAGATCGTCCTGCGTCAGGGTATGATCGAGATCGACATCATAATAGAAGCCTTTATCGATAACCGGACCGATAGCCATTTTAGTTTGCGGCCACAGTTGTTTGATGGCGTGTCCGAGCAAGTGCGCGCAGGAATGGCGAATAATTTCCAGCCCCGCCTCATCTTTGGCGGTAATGATGGCAAGCTGGGAATCGTGCTCAATGACATCAACGGCATCAACCAATTCCCCGTTAACGCGGCCGGCAATGCAGGCTTTGGCCAGACCAGGACCGATATCGCGGGCAACATCAAGGGGAGATACGGGATGGGCAAACTGACGCTGACTGCCATCAGGGATAGTTATAACGGGCATGCGGGTTTCCTTAAATTGCAGTGGTGATCCATACGCAAGATCACTTACGTTTCATCTTTCTTGTACATAGCTTCTGATGCCGCTGCCAACTAACCAACAATCGCTAGTTTGGTACGCAATCAGATTCACTCCTCACCCACCACAGAGACGGCAGGCCGCTTACGGCGCTATGGTATCACTTATCCGGCAAGACCACATCTTTGTGTCGCCACGCCCGCTTAATTAACCGGCGTCGCCGACATACGAGACGATCGCAAACGCCACGATGACGGGGTTAACAACGCAAGGGGCGCGTGAGGCTGAAGGTCGGGAGGGCAGATCGTGAGTGGAGCATCAGGGCTGGAATGCGGGTGTTGCAGGTCAGGTGGAAAAAAGGATAAGGAGGGGAGTCAGTGTGGTATAGCGATAACTCAGGGTATAGCGATAACAAGAGGTATAGCGACAACTTCGGGTATAGCGATAACGATGGGAGTAAAGAGGAGTATGAGAATTAAGAGGAGTATGGGATTGAGAGGGCCGCGGGGACAGGGTCGACGGCGGGCATCGCATCCAGCGATGCCTCTTTTGCCAAGCGCTCGGGCCCTGGAGGCGCTCGGGATCGTACAGGCGCTCGGCGCCGTAAAGGAAAACGGCGGCACAAACGCCGTTTCCCTCCGGCATGGGGCCTGATGCCGATCCCGGGTCCGTCTTAGCCCGCGAAGTAATGCCCCTGGCGCAGATCCGTTAACAAATCCGGACCGGTAGGCGTCCAGCCCAGCGCCGCACGCGTGTGTGCGCTGGATGCCGGCATATCCGCGCCGAGAAAATTGGCTAGCCAGCCGAAATGTTCACGCTCGCGCGAGGCGACCGGCAGACCCAGTTGTTCGCCAATCACGCCGGCGAGGGCCTTGCAGGTGATGCTTTCGTCGCCCACCGCATGGTAAACCGGCTCGGGCCGGGCTTGCTCCAGTACCTGTCGATACAGGCGCGCGGCGTCCGAACGGTGGACGCCGGCCCAGCGGTTCTGGCCGTCGCCAAGATAAGCGGATACCCCCTTCTCGCGCGCCAGACGGATCAAAGCGGCAATAAAGCCATGATCGACGCTACCGTGAACCGACGCCGCCAGCCGCACAATGCATGCCCGCCCCCCCTGCTCCGCCAGTGCGATCGCGGTGGCCTCGGATTGGCGCGGGTAGCGGGGGTCGGTGGGGGCTGCGTCTTGTTCCGTGGCAATTCGCCCCGGCGTGAGATGAGCCAGCCCGGCGGTCACCAACAGCGGGCGCGTCGACTCTTTCAGCACGCTACCCAGAGCCTCGATTGCCACACGGTCTTGCTGCGAACTCTCGGCGAACCGGGAAAAATCATGATTGAACGCGGTATGGATTACTGCGTCCGCCTCTTGAGCAGCGTGGCGCAATAGATCGAGATCATCGAGCGTGCCGGGCAATGCCACGGCGCCTCTGGCCGTCAACGCCGCCGCCTTGTCGCTCGAACGAACCAGTCCTGTTACCTCATGTCCCGAGTTGAGTAACTCAGCGACTACCGCCGAGCCGACCCAGCCGGTCGCCCCCGTAATAAATACTTTCATGCGTCATCTCCGCCATTACTGTCGTGAACGCATTGTAGCCAGCTTGATTATCCTGTTAAAATAGTGACTTTATACGGGTATAATCAATAACAGGAAGCGACCATGCCCCAGGGTAATGTGCTTGGCGCCTATCCCCGCCAGCGACGCACCAAACTCGATCCCGCCGCCTTCGGTTTTGACGCCGGCCGCCGGCGTACGTCGGGACTTCGCCGCGAAGAGATAGCGCAGCTCGCCCATATCAGTGCCACCTGGAACACCTGGCTGGAACAAGGGCGCGGCGGAAAACCCTCGGCAGCGGTGCTAGATAGGCTAGCGCAGGCGTTGAGACTGACGGAAGCGGAGCGTGAGCATCTGTTTTTGCTCGGCCTCGGTCGCCTGCCCCGAGGTACGCTATCGCGCTTGCGATGCCATCACGCCGCGCCTGCAGCGCGTGCTGGACGTCCTTACCGATAGCCCGGCCATCGTACGCACCGCCACCTGGGACGTCATCGCCTGGAATCAGGCCGCCGCCGTGGTATTTACCGATTATGGCCAACTGGCCCCCGCCGAGCGCAATATACTGCGCCTAATGTTTTGCGAACCGCGCATGCGCACGGTGCAAGGGGATTGGCAATCCGTGGCCCGGCTGGTAGTGTCCTCTTTTCGCCGGGACGCGGCCCGTGCCGGTGCGGATGCCGAAGTAGAGCATCTGGTGGCGGAATTAAGCCAGTCCAGTCCGGAATTTGCCGCCATGTGGCGCGATGAAGACGTGCAAACAGACGGCAACGGTGTTAAACATTTGCGCCATCCGCAACTGGGGGCGCTTACCCTGGAATTTTCCTCCTTTGCGGTGGACGCGCGCCCTGATTTGAGTTTGATTGTTTATAACCCCGTCGCGGAAACCGACCGGCGCCGCATTGCGGCGTTTATCGCCGAGGCATCGCATTCTGCCCAGCCGGCGTAACGGCGTCTGTCGCCGCCGCATCGGCCGGGCTACCCTCGCCGCCAGGGTCAGGGTGCGGTGGGTGTGCGCCTTGACTCCGCACGTCGGCGTGCCCCCCGCCCGGTCTGCCGCCCGGCGGGTTCAACGAGGGCAACGGCAGAACCAGGCCCGGGTCGGATTCAATTGCAGGTGATCCCCCGACTGCAGGCGTCCGCCGGCATTGAGCAGCGCGCCGCTGTTCACGCGGCACTCCCCTGCGGCGCTGATGTGACCCGCCGCGTTGTTAATGTCGCCGGCGCTAAGCGTCAAATTCCCCCCGGACAAAATGCCAGCGTAACTGTTGTAGGCATTGGTCAACCGCTGGTCGTGGGTATCAATGTGCAAATCCCCGCCTGTCTGCAGGCAGCCTCCGCTGTTGTTAAATTCCCGGCTGTCGATTCGGGCCATTCCCGCGGTCATGATACGACCGGCGGTATTATCCAATGCGCCGGTATTAACCGATAACAAAGCGCCGGCGTGCACATTCCCCCCCCCTCATTGTCCAGCGAGCGGCTCATCAGTTTCATGCCTTGCGCCGTCGCCAGCCGGCCCTCGACATTTTTGACTGCGCCGCCGTCTATCTGGACCCTGCCCGCGGCGGTGATCATGCCCGCTGTATTGTCTAAATCGCCGGTATCGAGGGATAAATCCGCGCCGCAGTGGATCCCGGAGTTGGCGATGAAGCGATTGCACAACGCACTGCCGCGGGTATCAATCAGCAGGTTGCCGCCGGCCTGTAGCCGCCCGCCGTTATTGTCCACCGGGCCGCAGGTTATCCGTAGCACTCCTTTTGCCGTTACACTGCCGCCGGTATTACCGAACGACTTACGCCGCGTATCGATCGTCACTTCATCGCCCGTCAGGGCGCCATAAGCGTTCATTAAATGCTGACTGTGCGTACTTAAACGATTCTTCGCTTCAATCCGCCCCCCGAATTAACAATCACCAATTGCGTCTCAAGCTGCGCATCGCCGCCGAGCGCCAGCACCCTGCCCCCCTGGCTGTCGAGCTTGTTGGCTTTGAGCGTCACATTCCGGCCCCCCTGCAGGTGCCCATAGATGTTGTTGATACCGCGCTCGGCCTGCAGGAAAAGGCTGCCGTGTTCGGCCGCCATCAGGGTGCCGCCGGGATTATTCAGAAAGCCTGACGTCAGCCACAAAACACCGCCGCTCTCGATCCAGCCGCCCCGATTGTCCGCTTCGCCGCTGACGAGCACCTTCATTTCACCCGTGCCCGGTTGCCACATAATGCCTTTTTGGTGCACCAAATGGGTGGCCATCAGCGAGAGCGATTGCGCACGGATAACGCTTTGCGACAGTTCGAGCTGTTCACCCGCAAGCGTCATGGCGCCGACGGACCATAAGATGCCCTGATAGCCGTTAAACCGCTCCGCGACCACCGTCATTCTCCCGCTCCCCAGCAACTCTATCGTACCGTCCTGATTGTCTAGTATCTTGGTTTGCAGCGACAAATTGGCGCCGGGGACGATAATCCTTCCTACACGGTTCTCAAGCCAGGCCGCCTTGATGCGGGTATCGCCGTTGTTGACCACCAGCCCTTGATGATTATTCATCTGCTGGACCTTCAACTGCAGCAGATGCTCCCCCCGCTGCTGCAGGGTACCTAGCCGGTTGGATATTTCATGCGCCGTCAGCGTTAACGCATTGGCGCTTAACCTGCCGTTGTTGTTAGACAATAATGTCGCGGCGCGCGCGGTAATTTTGCCGCCGCTCATCTCAGCCCCGTCAGTATTGATAGCGCCCTGATTCGCCGACAACATAATGTCGGTGCCAGAGGTACGGCTGCCGGCCAGATCCACCTCGCTTCCCCAGACCATCAAGGCGCCTGTCGCCTGATTGGCCCCCTGCGCTAGCAATGGCCCTTGGCTGGTCATCATCAGATTGCCCGGCCGGGTCAGCTGGCCTTGTGCGTCACTGCCGGCCACCAGCAGGCTGTCGCCCGTCATGTCGATGCGTTTGGCGGTCAACGTAACGTCGCCGCCCGCGCGCACGGTGCCGCTGTTAAAAAGGGTCCCGGCGGCGGAAAGCACGGCGTTGCTGCGTGTGATGAGACGGCCCGCATTGATGACATCCCCCTCGCCGGCTAGCGCCAGGGTATCCTGACTTTGCAGGCTGCCGCGGTTCTCCAATCGCCCGGCCACGCTAAGACTCAGCTCGCCGGCGCTGGCGCCCCATTCGCCGGCGTTACGTACGCCAACGCCTTGTTCGGTCCCCACCATGACGATTTTATGCGCATACATCCCCCCAGGGCCGCCACGTCCAGTGCATAAGCCGGCTTTTCACCCTGCGCAGCGGCGAAAGTGCCCGTCACGTCGCCCGCGAGATTAAATCGATTGCTCCCGGTGACAATACTGAGCGATTGGCTTTGCAATCCGGCGTTGACCGCCACCGCGTGCGCGATAAGCCGGGTCGCATCCGTCGTCGCCGCATGCATTCCCTTACCGGCGATATCGATCCGCCCCCCGTAAACGGTAAAACCTTGCAGTTGGCCCTCTTCGCTGCGGGGATGACCGGTGGTAAGCGTACCGGCACGGACATTGATGAAGCCGCAACCGCTGCAGCTAATCCCCGCCGGATTGGCGATAATGACGTCGGCGCGCTGGCCCGCCACTTCTATGAATCCGTCCAGCAGACTGGGATGCGGTTGGGTAACTTCATTGATAATCAACGTCGCCTCCCGCGTTAATTGCGGGTTTGCGTCTACGTGACCGGCGAGTTCGGTCCGGCTCACCGTCCGCGCGTTATTCAGAATGACGCCACGTGCGTCGACATCGAAATAATGAAATTGATTGTAAGAGATCCCGGCCCGATCAGGGGCGCAAATATTGACCAGCGGTGGAGCGTTGGCGGTGGTAAGCACTTCCGGCTGGTGATGAGGGAGAGCGCCGCCATCGGCGATGACACCGCCGTAGAGCGGCGGCGCTATCAGCAGCCAGGCCAAGCCGAGAAATCGTCCCCCGGCGGCCATCATGGGCTAAGCCGACTGGCGGCTGGGTATGCAGGCCGTTTGGGGGCAAATCTTGCAGGCGCGGGCCGGTCAACGTGCCGCGCCGCTTCAGTCTGTTCATCGATCGGTTGAGCGCGATACGCGCGCGATGCCGACGCTCCAAGAGGTTCAATAGATTTTTGCATAGCGGGTTCCGTCCCGGTTTACTACCCCATTTGCGAGGCGGTATATCGCTCAATAATGCCAAACCAGGCGAAAGCCCAGAAAGACCGGCGTCGCGCCTGCCGCCGATGTCGAAAGCGGCAAGCCGGCGAAAACGTCATAGCTCAGGTTGGCCCGTGGTAACTGGCCGCGCCCCCCCACGGCCGCACCGGCGAGGCGCCGCCAGGCCAGAGTATGATGCCCGGCCCCTCTCCCCCGCTCTTCAGCACCGTGGCGGACGTTAGCCCGGCCGTCGGCGCGGTTCCTTTCCTTGCCGGCAGACCGGGGCATCTTCTGGTCCGCGGCGCCAGCGCTGCCCCAGCGGGTACCACGCCGATAATTAACGGCCACTTCCAGCGCGCCGCGAGGGAGGATGCGGCGATGGGTGATCCCCAGCCGCCAAGTGTGGGTCCGGTGCGATTGCGGACGCAAAAGCCTCTGATTGAGGCGGGCGTCGCTATCGCTTACCCGCCAATCGCCGGAGACGGTGGTTTTGGCTTGGCCATCGCGGTGTATAACCCGGGCGAGTTGCCCACTCCATGAACGCTGATGGCCGCTGTAACGGTAATGCCGCCGCTGACAGGCGATCCATTGGTGGGAACGATCATCCCGGGCGGTGATCCCCAAAAGCCAATACCCGATGGGCACCGAGTAGTGCCCCATGATAGCGACGGCCTGCAGCTTGTCGCGCAGGCCAACCTCGTGGCTGAGTGTCACTAGCAGGCGATCGCTCAGCGCGGCGGGGTTTTCCAGCGCCAGTTGCAGCCCGCGGCGATAACGGCCGGCGTGGTGACTGCCCGCATTGTCAAACCAGACGCCGCATTGCCAGACGCGAGCCTGATGGCGGTAGATGACGATATCGCTTTCTCCCGGCCCCGGGCGCAACGCGATGCTGGCCTGTAACGTGCTCAAGCGTTGTAAATTATCTACGGCCTGTTCCAGCGCGCGCAGATCGAGCAGGTCACCCCGCCCGCCCGGCAGCGCGGTATGCAGGTTGACACCGGCGGAGGAGCCGGGCGCAAGCATTAGCTGCCGCACGCGTCCGGGGACAAGGCGTAGCGTCAATATCCCCTGGCGCAGATCTTGCGGCGGAGCCACTACCCGCGTTGTCACCCAGCCATGGCGGATGATCCTGTTTTGCAATCGCGCCATTAATCCCGTGATAGCGTGCCTGCCCACACACTGACCGACGACCTCGTCCGCCAGCCGCTGCAGCGGTACCCAGGACGGCAAGGCATCGCGGCCGGCGAGCCTCACGCGCGCCAGGGTTACACAAGGGGCTTTGCGCAGCCTGGTCACGCTGTCGGTCCCGACGTCCGCATGACGTGGCCGTGCGGGTGCGCAGAGGAGCGGCTGGTGATGGGCATGCGGTTCTGACGGGGAATAAAGTGAGGGTAGCGCGGGGAATGAAGCCTGGATATCGTACGAGGTCATGGCGGCCAATTTTACCAGCCAATGCAGCGGCATGACCCTTTTCTGCTTTCCTTGCATAAGTTATCTCCCTTTCGTTCACGCGCCACAAAGGCGGCAAGGACGCGTGGTGGCGCCGGGCGAGGCGGCCCACGGCAAGGTCCCGCCGACCAGTGGGCCATGACAGGCTGACGAGGGGAGCACCATACCACCATGCGCCACGAGCACTGGTAATACCTGTTAGCGGATAAAGGAGACGACAACCGGCGCGCATCATGCCGGCAGGCTGCGGCGGCCCGGTGTTACGTCGCAGCCGCCGCGCGCGCCGCCAGCACGTTGCCACCGGGACCGCGCCGGGAGGGGCTTAGCGCGTTGCTTCATGCCTTAGGCTAGGGTAGAAATCAGGGCCTGGGGGAAAGCTTCATTAGATGATTAGAAAATAATTTACATATCAAGTAAAAATATTATGTCGAACGCCAAAGACAGCAAACCCGCCGAAGCGGGTTTGCGTGAAATTGGGAACTGCCGGCGAGGGAATCAGAGCATTGCGCTGATGACCGCAGCCCAGAATACCATACTAATCAGTATGATACTTGGCAGCGTCCATTTGTAGAAGTCTTCCATAATTACCTCACATTAGGTTTGCATCTTTAAGAATAGCCTTACACCTATTTCACTTCAAAGAATAGGGTCTAGATCCCCATTTGCCTTTCTTTTCGTTGGTTATTTCTAACCTGAATCACATTTTTGGCGTTAAAAACGACTGATTTCATCTTTTCTTCACCAAGGTAAGCTGCATTTTACCGATGCGCACCGTTTTCAATCGTTAAAATAAGACTAGAACACCTTGCTATTTCATGATTTGACCTGGCTCATGCTTTTGAGCCTTGATTGTGCTAATGATTTTATTCCTGCCGTAAAAAAGTAAAAAAAATGTCACCGACAGCGCCTTTGCACTTCTTTGGGGCATCATCAGCGGAATACGCAACCCGCAAGGCAGGCTTCGGCCGCGAGACTCGCCGGTAACAAGGTCGCGGCCGCCTCTCATTTAAGGTGCTTTGCCGGGATGAATAAACGGGGTCAATACCGGCGACAATGGCAGACTGCGCCCGCCAAATCGCGGCGCTTCTGACCTCCCCGGGCTGGCGTGGCGGATGCCGCCGTCGGGGTGGGCGTTGTGCATAGCGCACAGGACAATAAACAGTTGACATTGAACAATTTTACAACAACACTCATTCCTACGTTCCTGGCGGTTGGCGGCAAGACGGGCGCAGCCTGCCCGCATCATTTCTGCTTTTCCGGATAGCGTCCGCGTAAGCCGACTTGCGCTTGAATACGCGTACGGTGCTCATCCGCAACACGGCATACAGACCGTTGTCATCACAGCGATCCATACCTTAAACGGCACGGCGACTTGAGGGGGAAATGACAATGTGGCACGCCATAAGCACTCTGCTGGCCGAAACCCTGGACGAAAATACGATTGTCGAACGGCGTGAATTACCCGGCGGCGAGCTGCACGCTGCCTGGTATGTGCGTTATGGCGCTCATCACATTTTTGTCAAAAGTGACGCTCACGAACTGCTGCAAAAGTTTGCCGATGAAGCGGATCAGCTCGCACTACTGGCCCGCAGCAACACCGTTCGCGTGCCGCAGGTCTATGGCGTCGGCAGCGCCCGGGATCAGAGCTTCCTGTTGCTGGAATATTTACCGCCCCGCCCGCTTGATGCCCACGGCGCCTGGCGTTTCGGGCAACAGCTGGCCCGTTTGCACCAATGGAGCGAACAACCGCAATTTGGGCTGGATTTTGACAACCACCTTTCCACGCTGCCGCAACCAAACGCCTGGCAGCGTCGCTGGTCGCGTTTTTTCGCCGAACAGCGCATCGGCTGGCAATTGCAGTTGGCGGCGGAAAAAGGGCTGGTGTTTAGTGATATTGACACGCTAATCGACCGGGTCGAACAACGGCTGCACGACCACCAGCCCCAACCTTCCCTGCTGCATGGCGACCTCTGGCCGGATAACTGCGCCAATAGCGATCAGGGCGGTTTTCTCTTTGATCCCGCCAGCTACTGGGGCGATCATGAATGTGATTTGGCCACTCTGCCGCTATTTAGCCAAATGCCGCCGCAGATTTATGACGGTTATCAAAGCGTGTGGCCGCTGGATAAAGGCTTCGTGCGTCGCCAACCGGTTTATCAACTGTATTACCGCTTGAAAAACGCCATTTTGTTCGGCGGCGAGCATATCCCGAGGGCGGCAGCGGCGCTCGACAGCGTGCTCGCCCCCGGCGCCGGCGATTAAAGCATGCCGAGGAGTTTAAAGGCGAAATACCCCACTACCGCAATAATGACTGGCAAAATGTACAGCGGGAAAATTTGCAGCAAAATAGTATGCCGCGGCATGACAATGCGCTGTTCAAGCTGGGCGCGGCTGATGCCGCTGTCGCCGCGCGCCTGCTCCAGCACCATCTGATCTTCCACCCCCTCGCGAATATGCTTTACCTGCCGCGACATACGCGCACCGGACGCCTGCAGCGCCAGGCCAATAAAAACCAGTATATAAATCCCCCAAAACAACATATTGGGACTGACAAAAAGACCGCGGCTGAAATCCGGCTGCGGCGAATTATGCCAAAAGGCATTCAGAAATGGCGTATTGAAGCGCATCATATCGATTATGACATGGAAAAAGTCTCCTACGACCGCATTGATGCCTTGATTAGGACCGCTATGTTGCTAGATGAATTTCAATACCGAAATAAAGGTCGACACTACTGCCGGTATAAAGATTACCCATCCGGCAATCCGCTTAATCACCGACAGGCGGCCGGCTTGCTGATACGTCATGTGCTCCCCTTGATGAAACGACGCAGGTCCAATTTGCTTAAGTTTATCTATAATTTACTTTTTTTGCTTTACTGTTTTCTTAAAAATCCCTTTATGCTGTCGCTATTCCCCGCCTGCGTGTATTGACACGCCCGCTTACCGTTAACCACAGGAAACGTTTCGTTATGGCAACTCCCCCCAAGCAGCAAGCCGTGATCTTTGACATGGATGGATTGATTATTGACTCCGAGCCATTGTGGCATCAGGCGGAGCTGATGGTCTTCGCCGAATTAGGCAAAGCGACCAGCATCGCCGCCACCCTGCCCGATACGCTGGGATTACGGATTAATCAGGTCGTGGATCTTTGGCATCAGGCATCCCCCTGGCATGGCCCGTCGCGGCGGGAAATCAGCGAGCGCATTATTGACTGCGCGCTGGGGATGATAGAGCAGCAGCGGCCTCTGCTGCCCGGTGTAGAGCAGGCGCTGGCGGCGGACTGCGGATTGAAAATCGGTCTGGCTTCGGCCTCGCCGCGTTTCATGCTGGAACGGGTATTGGAGATGTTCTCGCTGCGTCAGTATTTCCAGGTCATTGCCTCGGCAGAACATCTCCCCTACAGCAAACCGCATCCGGAAGTGTATTTGCGCGCCGCCGTCGAGCTGGACGTTGCGCCAATGCGGTGCTCAACTCTGGAGGATTCCTTCAATGGCACGATTGCTACCCGGGCGGCGCGCATGCGCTCGATTGTCGTGCCGGAGGCCAGCCTGCGCGACGACCCGCGCTGGCGTCTGGTGCAGGTGCAGCTTCCGTCGCTGCTGGCTCTGGAAGCAACCCACATCCTGTAAACGGCCGTCAGGACAGAAAATCGTCGCGCTTGGGACTAAAGGTATCGATAAGTACGCTATTGTCTTCCAGCACGACGACCCCGTGTTGCTGTTCTTTTACCGCCCGGTAGGCGTCACCTACCCCGAGAATGCGCGTTTCGCCGTCGATGGTGACTTCAAAACGGCCCGCCGCCACATAAGCAATCTGATCGTGGATCTCATGCTTATGCGGCGTGCCTACCGCGCCTTTGGCGAAATGCACGCAGACCATCATCAGCTCATCACCTTGCGTTTAACGCCCCCGCCCAGCGCTTCCCAAGGCGTTTCATTATCCAGGTAAAAGGTTTTCGTCATTATTCTGTTTTGCCACGGCCAACAAAGAGAGTATTCGGTCCAGTGTAAACCGAACGCGGCGCGTTCCCTAACCGATTTGCCAGAATCATGACCGCCATCATAAAAATAAAACAATGTTTCAATATTATTGAATTATCGTACCGGCAGTTTTATGATGATGCCACACCCGCGGCAGAGAAAGCTGACGGCGAGACCCGCCGATGGTTCTGTCTGCGGCCGCGCTTACCGGGCCAATGCCCGCAGATTGCCATGAGAGGCTTACCATGCAGGTTCGTCAAAGTATTCACAGCGACCATGCCAAACAGCCTGACACCGAAGGGCTGCGCCGCGAATTCCTTAATTGAGCAGATTTTCACCGCCGACCAATACACCATGACCTATAGCTATATTGACCACATCATCGTCGGCGGCATCAAGCCGGTGACGCAGGCGGTGACCATCGGCGATGAAGTTGGCAAACAATTGGGCGTCAGTTATTTCCTTGAGCGGCGCGAATTGGGGATCATTAATATCGGCGGTCCCGGTGTCATCAATGTCGACGGCACCCGCTATGAGATAGGCCATCAAGAAGCGCTGTATATAGGCCAGGGCGCTCGCAATCTCCACTTCGAGAGCCGCAGCGCCGACCAGCCCGCGTTGTATTATTACAACAGCGCGCCGGCGCATACCGCCTACCCCAACCGTAAAATCACGCTGGCCGAGGCGACGCCGCAAACGATAGGTGACAACGTCACCAGCAATCGCCGTACCATCCATAAGTTTATCGTGCCGGATGTCCTTCCCACCTGCCAGCTTACGATGGGATTAACCCAACTGGCGGAAGGCAGTTTATGGAATACCATGCCCTGTCATACCCATGAACGGCGGATGGAAGTGTACTTCTATTTCAATATGGACCCCCGAAACGGCCGTTTTCCACATGATGGGCCAACCGCAGGAAACGCGCCACCTGGTGGTGAGGAATCAGCAGGCGGTCATCTCCCCCAGCTGGTCCATACATGCCGGCGTCGGCACCAAAAATTACACCTTTATATGTGGAATGGTCGGCGAAAACCAAGTGTTTGACGATATGGCCATCTGCGCGTCAACGAATTGCGCTAATTACCCTGCGGCCGGACCGGCTGCAGCGACATTAACACCGGCGGCCGCCTCCGGCCACCAACAATTAAGGTGGCATTATGATTCTGGAGAGCTTTGCATTACAGGGAAAAGTCGCGGTCATTACCGGGTGTGATACCGGACTCGGCCAAGGTATGGCTATCGGGTTGGCGGAGGCGGGCTGCGACATCGTCGGCGTCAATATCGTTGAGCCGGACGACACCGTGCGGCAGGTAGAGGCGCGCGGCCGCCGTTTTCTGTCGATTAAGGTCGATTTAAGCGATACCGCGGTGATCCCCGCGGTTATCGCCCAGGCGGTGGAGACTTTTGGTCATATTGATATTCTGGTCAATAACGCCGGTATTATTCGCCGCTAGGATGCTATCGAGTTCAGCGAGAAGAATTGGGACGATGTGATGGATCTCAATATTAAGTCACTATTCTTTATTGCTCAGGCGGCGGCCCGTCAATTTATTCAACAGGGCCGCGGCGGGAAAATTATCAATATCGCCTCGATGCTTTCCTATCAAGGCGGGATTCGCGTTCCCTCTTATACCGCCTGAAAAAGTGCCGTGATGGGCGTAACGCGTCTCATGGCCAACGAATGGGCGCAACATGGCATTAATGTTAACGCGCTGGCGCCGGGATATATGGCGACCAATAATACCCAGCAACTGCGTGAGGATGCGGCACGAAGCCAAGCGATCCTGGAGCGCATTCCCGCGGGTCGCTGGGGGTTGCCCGCCGATTTGATGGGGCCGGCGGTCTTCCTGGCCTCGGCGGCGTCGGATTATGTTAACGGCTACACCCTGGCGGTAGACGGCGGCTGGCTGGCGCGCTGACGGGCAGGAAAAAGTTACAAGGTAACCTATTCCCGGCGGCACGGGATTGCTCTATACTGGACAAATGACCAGCCATTTTGCCCCGTGCCGCCTATGACCGCCGAAGGACATTTCATCTTTGCCTTGGCCAGCACCATTTTAGCCAAAAAAATGGCCCTCACCCCCGCGCTTGCCGAGGGCGACTGGTGGCATATTGTCGCCGGCGGCTTGCTAACCTGTCTGCTGCCGGATATCGACCACCCCAAATCGGTACTGGGGCAGCGGCTAACCTGGCTGTCCGCCCCTATCGCCCGTCTTTGCGGCCATCGCGGCTTCACCCACAGCCTGCTGGCGATCATTGCCGGCATCCTGCTGTTTACCCTGCGTTTGCCGCCGCAGAGCATCATCCCGCTTGATGCGTTTCACGCCATGATAATAGGCTATTTAAGCCATATTGCCGCCGACATGCTGACACCCGCCGGTGTGCCGCTGCTGTGGCCCTGTCGCTGGCGCTTCCGCGTGCCGCTTTTGCGCCCCACAAAGGACAATCAGCTGGAGCGTTTGGTGTGTATCGCAGCGTTGATTTTCGCGCTACAGCATCCGGACGGCACGCCGCTGGTACGCCATCTGGCCGTCCCCGAGTCCGTTCAGTCGCTATGGCAGCGGGTGCGCGCCAGCCTGTTGCCTTCCCCCTGACACAGCGGGCGCAGTTCCCTTTTTCACGGCGCTGGCTATCGTAACGATAGAGAAAGCGTTAGTTAGCCCTTAAGCCCAGACCCAGTGCGGACGGGTGCGGCTATTTCCCCTGAGTTCACACTGTTATTAGCGCGCTGCGGGAAAGTCTTTATGCAGTCGTGCGACCCCCGATTTTCGCTCTAACCAACGGTTTTCACTGAATAATAGGGCTTGTCGTCGACAAAAGCACACGCCATTGCCCTTATAACGGCTAGGGAAATCTGTTCTATAGTTGATCCAGCCGATCCCAAAAGGCGGTGGTAAATCGCTACTTAACCGGTTGTAAACAGTGAGAGGAGCAACCAAGCCATGTCGACACCCAAGGATCCTTCCCGGGCCCAGCAAAGCCTGTCACATCCTGCCCCGGCCCCGGACGGCCGGTCATCCCAACCTGGTCTTGGCCATTTGGCCCCCGATGACGGTAGTCATCAGGCGCAGCCCGGCCCTTCCGAGCCGGGTCAACAGCCCACAGCGCCCGGTTCTGCCAATTTCCCCAGACCACGAACGCCAAATTGACGGCGCTGGAGCCACACCGTAAGAACGGTGAAAACCAGCTCCTGACGACCAATCAAGGCACCAAAATTGCCGATGATCAGAATTCATTGCGCGCCGGCAAGCGGGGACCCACGCTGCTGGAAGATTTCATCATGCGTGAGAAGATCACCCATTTTGACCATGAACGTATACCGGAGCGTATCGTGCATGCCCGTGGCTCTGCCGCGCACGGCGTCTTTGAGGTGTATCGCCCGCTCACCGATATTACCAAGGCCGCTTTTCTGCGCGATCCCGCGGTGAAAACGCCGGTCTATGTGCGTTTTTCCACGGTACAAGGTTCACGCGGTTCCGCCGATACGGTGCGCGACATTCGCGGTTTTGCGGTGAAATTTTATACTCAGGAAGGCAATTTTGACCTGGTCGGTAATAATACGCCGGTGTTTTTTATTCAGGATGCCCATAAATTCCCTGATTTTGTCCATGCGGTAAAACCAGAACCCCACAATGAAATGCCCCAGGGGGAACCGCCCACGACAGCTTCTGGGACTATGTCTCCCTGCAGCCGGAAACCCTGCATAACGTGTTCTGGGCAATGTCGGACCACGGAATACCGCGCAGTCTGCGTACTATGGAAGGCTTTGGCATCCATACCTTCCGCCTGGTGAATGCCGCAGGTAACAGCACCTTTGTCCGTTTTCATTGGAAACCGTTGGCCGGAAAGGCGTCACTGGTCTGGGATGAGGCGCAAAAAATCTCGGGGAAAGATCCGGATTTTCACCGCCGCGATCTCTGGGAAGCCATTGAGGCGGGTGATTACCCGGAGTGGGAATTGGGCCTGCAGCTCATTCCCGAGGAAGACGAAGAGAAATTCGACTTCGATTTGCTTGACCCCACCAAACTCATTCCCGAGGCGCTGGTACCTGTGGAGATCGTGGGCAAATTGACCCTCAAGCGTAATCCGGGTAATTTCTTTGCCGAAACGGAACAGGTGGCGTTTCCCGGGCATTGATTTCAGCAACGATCCCTTGCTGCAGGGCCGGCTGTTTTCCTATACCGACACACAAATCAGCCGCCTGGGCGGGCCTAATTTCCATGAAATTCCCATCAACCGCCCCGTCTGCCCCTATCATAATTTCCAGCGCGATGACATGCACCGTCAGGATATTGATACCAACCCTGCCGCCTATGAGCCCAACTCGCTCAACGATAACTGGCCGCGTGAAACCGCGCCGGCGGCGGAGAACGGCGGCTTTGAAACCTATCATGAACGGGTGGACGGCGAGAAAATCCGTCAGCGTAGTGAATCGTTCAATGAATATTTTGCCCATCCGCGTTTGTTCTGGCTCAGCCAAACGCCGGCCGAGCGGCAGCACATTATCGATGCGTTCAGCTTCGAGTTAGGTAAAGTCGCCCGTCCCTATATCCGCGAAAGGGTGATTGATCTGCTTACCCGCGTCGATGTCGATCTGGCCACGCAGGTCGCCGCACGCCTCGGCTATCGCCTGTCCGACGAGGCGCAAAAAACCGCGCCGCCCCCACCGGTGAACGGTATTACCCGCGATCCCACGCTCAGCCTGTATACGACCGGCCCCGGGCCGCTCAAGGGCCGACAGGTGGCGCTTCTGGTCAGCGACGGGGTAGAAGCCGCCGATGTGCTGACCGCGCTGCAGGCGTTAAAAGCAGAAGGTATCCATGCCAAGCTGCCGGCATCGCACATGGGCAATCTGCAGGCGAGCGACGGCTCCACCCTGCCCATCGACGGCACCATCGAGGGTAATCCGTCTATCACGGTGGACGGCGTCGTGGTGCCGAACGGCAATCTGGACGCACTCTTGCTGGACGGGGCGTCGCGCCATTACATCCTCGAAGCCTATAAACATCTGAAACCGATTGCCCTCGGCGGCGACGCACGGCGCTTTAAACAGCAGTTGGGGCTGAAAGATGGCGATGATGAAGCAGGCATCAGCGAGGACGCGACGATAAGCGACAAGCTGATGCAGGCCTTCCTGGCGGATCTGCGTAAACATCGCGTCTGGTCACGGCTGGGCAAAGCGGCCGCGGTGCCCGCCTGACCGGCGATCGTTGTCGGGATTGCAGGCGGTAAGCGTCAAGGGCGCTTACCGTTTTTTTTTGCCCGCCGAAGAAACCCGTCGCCGCCATCGGTCAGACGACGGGCGATGATGATGCGAAAGGCGAATCGTTAGGCCTGCACTGCACCCCATGTTAAACTAGCGCCAGGGCCGCATACCGGTGAAACTTGCAGGCGAACAGTGCTAAACGATGAAAATGAATCGTGCCGAACAAATACTCTCTGCCGCTGAGAAATGCGTCATGCAAAAAGGGTTTCACAACACCACCGTGCAAGAAATCGCGAGTATGGCGGGTATCAGTACCGGCCTGATTTACCGTTATTTTACCGGTAAAAGCGAGATAATCGCGGCGCTGGTGAGCAACGTTGTCGAGCGGCTGCAGCAGAAAATAAAAGCCGATAATATTCTAGAGGGCGATAGCGCCCATCTCACGCTCTTTGCCCGCGATAAACTCAATGACGATGCACGGGACAGTATCGCTCTCATGCTGGCTATCTCGGCGGAAGCCAGCCGCAACGCCCATATTCAGCATATTATCAGCCACGCTCATCTGACGTTACAGGACTATGCCTTCAGCCATTTCAGAGCGCTGAACGCCAACGCCCGTGACAGCGAAATCCGCACGCGTCTGTACATTTTTTCCTTGCTCATTGACGGCTTGATCATGCGCGAAAACGTGAATATCGCGCAGCATAATGCCGCCTTCAGACCCTTGCTCGACGAGTTGATCCGGCAAATGACGCCGGGCGTAAACTCAGCCCGCACCACCTCAGTCTAGATGGCGCCTAGGCCCCGCAACGACCACGCTATACCCGCCAAAGCTTCGCCGCCGGGCGTTGCGGGCTTGGCCGCGAACGACATCAGGCGCGAACGGCGGTTGACAAAAACCGCGTTACCAGCGCAATGAGGTTGCTGTCGATATCCTCTTCATGGAAGGTCCGGCAAACCGCGCCATTGATAAGTGTTAACAGCAGCTCGATACCCGCCCGGCGTTGGGTTTCGTCCTGTGACGACGCCGCCGGCGCGCCCTGTTTTACCAGGACATCCACCAGCGCCTGCTCTTCCTGACGCAAGATAGACTGGATTTGGCGGTTACGCGAGGCTTCCGAGAACGTTTCCAGCAGTAATACGCGATCCCTGGCCGGCCAGTCAGCCCAAAAGGGCGACTGGGGGAAATAAAATGGCCGCGAAATCCTCCAGTCCGGTTAGTTTTTCCGTTAACAGGCAGTACCATTGCCGGGCGACCAGCCGCACAACCGCATCAATCAGCGCCTCTTTACTGGCAAAGTAGCGATAAAGCTGCCCCGCGCTGAGGCCGGATTGTTGACTCAGTTCGACCATGGTGGCGCCGTGGAAACCGGATTGCGCAAAACGCGCTTGCGCGGCCTCGATAATCTGCGCGCGGCGTTGCGTATGGAAATCCTCGCCAGCCCTTTTCCTCACCGCTTTCCCCTTGTGACCAATGGTAACTCCTGTAAAAGGCCCTATGTTACCTCGCAGACTGCCGGAGAAAAACCGTCTGGCGCAAGAAATGGCCGCGTGCGCGAATACTGCCCGGCCGGCATGACAAGCGCCATCCTCAGCCGGGCTTATGGCATCCTCGCATGGTATTAAAGCGACAAGCTTGATTCCGCCAGCGCCGTCCCGCCCCCCAGGACTTTATAAAGCGTGATTAAGTTTTGATAATATTCCAACTGCGTGCTCACCAATTGCGTTCTGGCGCTGTACAGTTCCCGTTGAGCATCCAGCGCATTCAAATAGGTATCGACGCCATTTTGATAACGCAGATCGGCCAAATGATAGTAACGCCCGGCTGCGTCAACATAGTGCGTATGTCCCGCCAGTTGCGCGCGAAGGGTACCGCGCCGCGCCAGGGCATCGACCACTTCCTGAAACGCCGTTTGCACCGCTTTTTCATAGGTGGCGACGTAAAGCTCTTTCTGCGCGAGGGTGTAATTCAACTGGGCAAGATTATAGCCGCCGGTAAACAACGGCAGCGAGACGCTGGGGGCAAAGGACCACACGCCCGCCCCGCGCCGATGCTGGCGTTGGCCGCCTTAAGATTGTGCTCCTCCTGGAGCACATCCGGCCGGTTTAGCAGCACCTGCGATGAGATGGAGGCGGGAATGTCGCTTAAGGTGCCCGCCAACTGTTCGATTCCCGCAGGCAGCCAGGCGGCCGGCACGCTTTTCCCCACCACCAGATCCAACGCGTTCTTATCCTGCGCCACGCTGGTTTGGTAGCTGGCGATATCGGCCATCGCGGATTGGTAGGTCGTTTCGGCCGAGGCCACATCCACGCCGGAGACAATGCCGTGCTCTAATTTCTTCTGCGTCACCGCAAGGGTTTGCTGCACGCTTTGCGCCGTTTGCTGCGCAATCGCCAGATTGCTTTGATCGGCGGCCAGCGCCAGCCAGTAGTAGACCGTATTGTACAGCACGGTTAACCGGGTACTGCGCGCACCCGCCAGCGTCCCGAGATAGGTTTCATATTGCTCCCGGGTCAGACTCTGGTTTTTGCCGAACAAATCAAGCTCAAAAGCGCTGACGCTGGCATTCGCTTCAGCGCTGTGGCTGATTGCCGTTTGATTGCCTTCACCGGTGAGCGCGCGGGAACGGCTCTGGGTAAGTTCCGCATCGACGGTGGGGAACAGATCCGATCGTTGTTCGCCATATTGCGCCCTGGCCGCTTTGACATCGGCTACGGCCTCGCGCAGATCACGGCTGCTGTCCAGCGCCAGGGCTACCGTCTGACGCAGTCGGGCGTCCAGAATATAGTCCCGCCAGCCAATGTCCCGGTAATTGCTGCCCGGCCCATGGCCGAGCGAGGCATAGGCGCCGTCGTCGGGCAGGCTCGCGGGCACAGGCGCCGCCGGACGCGTATAGTGAGGATCCAGCGACAGGCAGCCGGCCAGCAAAAGGGCACCACAATGACAATGTGTCTTGCTAACATGTTCATGCCCCCCTGTTCGCATCGGTGCCTTTGACGGCAGGATGCTCTGGCGGGATGCCCGGGAAAATCCGCCTGACGATGACAAAGAACAGCGGCACCAGGAATATCGCCAGCAGCGTGGCGGTGAGGATCCCCCCGATAATGCTGGTGCCGATAGCGATACGGCTATTCGCCCCAGCCCCCGTCGAAACGGCCATGGGCAGTACCCCGGCGGCGAACGCCAGCGACGTCATTAAGATCGGTCGCAGCCGCAGTACGGCCGCGCCCACGGCGGCGGCTAACAGGTTCTCACCCTGGCGATACCGTTCCTCGGCGAACTCGACAATCAGGATCGCGTTTTTCGACGATAGGCCGATGATGGTCAATAACGCGACCTGAAAATAGACATCATTTTCCAAACCGCGCAGCGTGACGGCCAGCAGCGATCCTACGACGCCAAGCGGCACGACCATCATCACCGCAAAGGGCACCGACCAGCTTTCATACAGTGCCGCCAGACACAAGAACACCACCAGCAGCGAAATGGCGTAGAGCGACATCGCCTGATTGCCCGACAGACGTTCCTGGTACGACAACGCCGACCAGGCATGGGTACTGCCCGCGGGTAAGTGCGCGGCCAGCGCTTCCAGTTGGTTCATCGCGGCGCCCGAGCTGCTGCCGGCGGCCGCCTCACCTTGAATTTCATACGACGCCAGACCGTTGTAGCGGGATAAGGTATCCGCACCATAGAGCCAATGGGAGGTGGAGAAGGAGGAAAACGGTACCATCGTGTCATTACCCTCGCTGTCCGTGCCTTTTACAAACCAGCGATTGATGTCCTCGGGTTTACTGCGAAAATCGGCATCGCCTTGTATATACACTTTTTTAACCCGCCCGCGATCGGTAAAGTCGTTCACATAGGTCCCCCCAGCGCACTGCCAAGGGTATCGTTAATATCGCTGACCGATAATCCCAGCGTTTCGGCCTTATCATCATCGATATCGACCTGCAACTGGGGCAAATCCGGCAGCGTATTGGCGCGCACGCTGGCAAGCGTGGCGTCTTTGGCCGCGTTGGCGATCAGCTGGTCGCGCAGGGTCAAGAGTTGACTGCGATCGGTGCCGGCGCGGGCCTGAAGTTCAAAAGTAAAGCCATTGGATTGGCCCAGGCCGGAAATAGCGGGCGGCGTCAAGACATACACCTGTGCGTCGCGCAGGCTGGCAAATTGTTTCATCGCCCGTTGGGCGATGGCGTCCGCCGCGTTTGCCGATCCCTGACGATCACTCCAATTTTTTAAGGCGATAAAACCCACCCCGGCGTTCTGACCGCTGCCGGCAAAGCTAAAACCGTTCACCAACATGCCGACGTTGATGTTGTCTTTTTCTTTGGTCAGGAAGTACTGCTGGATCTCGCGGCGCACCTGTTGCGTTCGGCTATCCGTAGCGCCGGGCGGCAGTTGGTATTGCACCATGATGTACCCTTGATCCTCCGTCGGCAGAAAGCCGGTGGGCAAACGCAGATACATCACGGCGCAGGCCAAAAGCAAAACCGCATACAGCAGCAGATAACGGACCGGGCCGTGGATGACATGCCCGACGCGATTTTCGTAGCGCGCTTGCAGCGCATTATAGTAACGGTTAAAGCCGCCGAAAAAACCCTTTTCGCTATGCTCGTCATCATGCGGCTTGAGAAAACTGGCGCACAGCGCGGGCGCCAGGGTCAGCGCCACCACCACCGACAGGATCATGGAAGACACAATGGTGATGGAAAACTGGCGGTAAATGACCCCGGTCGACCCGCTGAAAAACGACATGGGCAGGAATACCGCCGACAGGACCAAGGCGATGCCGATAAGCACGCCGGTAATTTCCCCCATGGATTTCGCCGTCGCGTCCCGCGGCGAGAGTTTTTCCTCACGCATCACCCGTTCTACGTATTCTACCACCACAATGGCATCGTCCACCAGCAGACCGATGGCCAGGACCATGCCGAACATCGTCAGCGTGTTGATGGAATAGCCAAACAGCGCCAGCACGCCAAAAGTGCCCAATAGCACCACCGGTACGGCAATAGAGGGGATAAGGGTAGTGCGCCAGTTTTGTAAAAAGACGAACATGACCACAACCACCAGCGCAATGGCTTCCCCCAGCGTCTTCACCACCTCTTCTATGGACACTTTGATGAACTCGGTACTGTCCAGCGGATAGGCCACGATATATCCCGACGGCATACCCTGTTGCAGCTCGCTGATGGTGCTTTTCACCTTCTCCGCCGTGGACAGCGCATTGGCGCCCGGCGCCAGCTTCACGGCCATACCGGCGGCGGGATGGCCGTTGGCCAGTACGTTGGTACTGTAGTCCTCATCGCCCATCTCAACGCGGGCCACATCGGACAAGCGCACGATGGAACCCCCGCTGTTGGTTTTCAGCACGATGCGGCGAAATTGCTCCGGCGTCTGCAAGCGCGAACGGGAGCGTACCGTTGCCACCAGTTGTTGTTCTTTACCGGCAGGCTGCGCCCCGATTTGCCCCGAGGAGACCTGGGTATTTTGGTTTTCCAGCGCGGTTTCCACATCGGACGGCATGAGGGAATACGCCGCCAGTTTCGCCGGATCAAGCCAGATGCGCATCGCATATTCAGAGCCGAACACCTGCACATCCCCGACCCCCTGCACGCGCGCCAGGGTGTCTTGCATGTTGCTTATCAGGTAATCCGCCACGTCCGAGGAGGTGCTTTTGTTGGCGTTATCATAAAGCGTCATGATAAGCAGAAAGTCGGACTGCGCTTTCGCCACCGTAACCCCCTGCGCCGTGACCGAATCCGGCAGCCGGCTTTCCGCCTGCTGTACTTTATTTTGCACCTGGACCTGCGCAATATCCGGATCGGTGCCCTGTTCAAAGGTGACGGTAATTTTAGACTGGTCGGTGGAGGCCGTGCTGGTTGACGAAAAATACAACAGCCCGTCAAGGCCGGTAAGTTGCTGCTCGATAACCTGCGTAACGCTGCTCTCCAGCGTCTCTGCCGATGCGCCGGTATAGGTAGCTTCAATGGTAATTTGCGGCGGCGCCACGTCCGGGTATTGGGCCACCGGCAGGGTGTTGATGCTTAACAGGCCAAACAACACGATAATAATGGCAATAACCCAGGCAAAAACCGGGCGGCGGATGAAAAAACCAGCCAACATGTCACTCTCCTCCGCGATCGTCGGTCGCTTGCGCGGCGCTGGACTACGTGTCCGTTTCAACCGCCTTTACCGTCATCCCGACCTGGACTTTGCTGGTGCCTTCTACGATCACCCGATCGCCTGCCTGCAATCCCGCGCTGACCAGCCAACGGCTGCCGATAACGCGATCGATGGTCACTTGACGGCTGGCCACCTTGATTATCGTTGCCGACCACCAGAGCGGTCGCATTGCCTTTGGCATCGCGGGTAATGCCCTGCTGCTGCGCCAGAATAGCCTGGGCCTTCACGCCCTGGCTGACGCTGGCGCGGACATACATCCCCGGCAACAGCTCATGCTGGGGATTGGGTATAATAGCGCGCAGCGTGACGGTGCCCGTTGCCTCATCCACCGCCACCTCGGTCAGTTCCAGTTTACCGGTATGCGGGTAGCGCGAGCCGTCTTCCAGCGTGACCGTCACCGATACCGTGTCGCCTTCCTGCTTCAGCGACGCCTGCTGGCGGCGCAGTTGCAACAGCTGACTGCTGAACTGGGTAAGATCGACATAGATAGGATCTAGCGCGCCAGGGGTAACCGACGATATCCCGATGCGGCCGGAAATGGGCGCTTTGATAAGCGTTCGTTGCAGATCGATACGCGCGCTTTGTACGGTGGCACGATATTGATCCACCGCGGCGACATTTTGTTGCCATGTGGCCGCCGCTTCATCGGCATCCTGGCGGGAGACGCCGTTTTCCTTAACCAGTGCCGCATAGCGTTGCGCCTTAAGTTTGCTGCTGTTCACCACCGCGACGGCATTTTTCAATTGCCCCGGCGCCTCATCATAGCTGGCCTGGTAGCTGGCGGGGTCGATTTGATACAGCGCCTGCCCTTCCTTGACCTCATCGCCTTCGGTAAATAGCCGCTTTTGAATGATACCGTCCACTTGGGGTCGAACCTCAGAGACCAGCCTGCCTTTTACCCGACCGGTCAAGTCGCTGGTCAACGTAACCGGCTGAGCCTACAGCGTTTTCACACCCACCTCAGTTGCCACATCGTTGGGACTGGCTTCCGGTTGCCGATCGCAGGCCACGACGAAAAATATCAGACCTACCGCCAAAAATCTTAAGAGAGACATCACGCCCAATCCTATAATGAATGCTCATTCTCATTATACCTGTGGGCGCTAACGTGCCGAGGGGGCCGATAGGTAAAAAAAACGAAAATACCTGTTACGTTGACATGTTTCTTAACATCCCGGCCGACGCCGAAGAGGGGGAACGTCATGCGCGTCTGTCCGCGGGTGGCGTCCTGGCGAGACGAGGGACTGTGGAGGGCGTTGATAACAACACGCTTAGCGTGAAGCGATGGCGCTTGCCGGTGACGACCAAGAATCAGCGTGGGAGTAACGGCTACTGCCAAGGGCCGTTAACCGTCGTTCAGGCGAGAGAGTGGTTAACCGTCGAAGGCGTTTAAGCGATAGCGCGCCCAGCCGCTGAGCGACGAGGCGTACCCTGACCGCGACGGGGCAGCAACGCGTTTGGATCTAGCCGAAGATAAAGCGTGCAGCGCTGGTGCCGCGTGCCCCCCACCGGGGGGCACGGGCTAAATCCCCTGTTGCAAGACGTCGACCAGAGCCAGCAGCCAACGTTAAGCGTCAGCGCGACAGCGTAACATCCTCAGTTAAATTAACCCGTCGCTGTTACGCCGCCGCAGGGCAAAGCAGAAGATAGCGCTGCGCAGTCCGGCCCGTCAGGACGGCAGCCGATTATCCCCGCTGCGGTGTGCGAAATTATTGGCCCTGCTGAGGATTGGTGTCGTATTCCTGGCAGCTCTGGAACCCTTTATTCAGGACTTTACCGGTTTCATCATAGCTGACGAAATAATTGATGGGTCTGCCGTTACGGTTGCCCAGTACGTAAGAATCACAGGTACCGCGCGCGTTAATCATGGTCGAGGACGTCGCCGGCACACCACCGATGGCCCGCGCCTGCTCTTTGGTCATGCCTTTTTTCACATCGCTGACGACAGGCTTAGTCACATAGCTGTCGGCACGATCGTAAGCGGTACAGCCGGAAAGGAAAGAAATCGCCGCGGCGGCGGAAAGAGCCAGAACCATTTTATTATTCATCGAGGTCACCTCATTCATTGTGTGTATCACTAAGCCTAGATGCCAAAACGCATTTTTACAAATAGGCCGTTCATTTTTGGTGCTTATTTTTGATAAACCAAGGGTGGGAACGGATAATGTCATCGTAGACGGGTAACGCTTTCTCTTCTAAGCGTTAGGCTTTACACTTTTGGCATCACCCTCATCATGACGTTTGCAATATCCGCAGCTTTACGTTTCAGGAGACAAAGCGAATGGCAATACAGCAAGAAATAATAGCGGCGCTGGGCGTGAAACCCACGATTGACCCGGCGGCCGAATTTCGGGTCAGCGTGGAGTTTCTCAAAGCCTACCTGAAAAAGCATACTTTTGTGCGCACCCTGGTGCTGGGCATCAGCGGCGGCCAGGATTCGACGCTGACGGGCAAGATCTGCCAACAGGCCATTAGCGAACTGCGTCAGGAAACCGGCGTCGCCGATTACCAATTCATCGCCGTTCGCCTGCCCCACGGCGAGCAGAAGGACGAAGCGGACTGCCAGGACGCGACTGCGTTTATCCAGCCTGACCGGGTGGTCACGGTCAATATCAAAAGCGCCATCCAGGCCAGCGAAGCGACCCTGCGCAAGGCGGGTATCGTATTAAGCGATTATGTCAAAGGGAATGAAAAAGCCCGCGAACGCATGAAAGCGCAATACAGTATTGCTAGCATGACCGCCGGTCTGGTGGTGGGTACCGATCATGCCGCGGAGGCGGTAACCGGGTTTTTCACCAAGTACGGTGATGGCGGTACCGATATCAATCCCCTCTTCCGGCTGAATAAACGGCAGGGACGCGCCCTATTGCAGCACCTCGTCTGCCCTGAGCATCTTTATCTGAAAGCACCGACTGCCGATCTGGAAGAGGAGCGCCCCGCGCTGCCGGATGAAACGGCGCTGGGCGTCACTTACGAAATGGTCGATGATTATCTGGAAGGCAAAACCATCGACGCCGCCGCAGCGCGCGTGATTGAAAATTGGTATCTGCGCACCGAGCACAAGCGCCACCCGCCGGTGACGGTCTTTGACGATTTCTGGAAATAGCCCGCAGCCGCCGCGTCCAGTGTCCGAGCGCGATGCGACACATCACGCCACGGTACCAGCTGCCGGCCCACGACGCGGCGCATCAGCAACACCGCCGGTTCGGCGGCCTGAGACGCGGTTGTCAGCCACTGCACCTCAAACGGCAGCGCCTCCTGGATTGCGACCACCTGCAACTGGGTGGCGTAGCGGCTGGCGGTAAACGTATCGACAATCCCCACACCGCCGCCGGTCAGCACCATATCGGCAATGACGGAATAGGTCTTGATTTGCAGCGTGCTGCGAGAGCGCAGCCCCTGTGCCTGCAGCGCCCGGTGCACTACCCGGCCCAAGGGATCCTGCGGCTGCATCATCAGCAAATGATGTTCACATAGCCAGGCCAGGCTTACCGGCGCCACCGATTGACCAAACGCCAGCGCCAGATCCAGCCGATCAGCCAGCAGGTCCTGGCATAGGGTATCCTGATGACCGGTCACCAATTCTACCTCCGCCGACAACGGCGGCGCCAGACGACGGTAGTCCATCAGTACCTGCGTCATTAAAACTTGACCCATCGCATGCGCGGCGCCGATGCGCAACTGCTGCGGCTGCGGTTCGCGCAAACGCTGGGCAAGCTGGTCGATACGCTGCAAATGAAGATAAAGCTGTTCGATTTCCGGCATTAGCCGCTGTGCCCGCGGCGTGGGCTGCAGGCCGGAAGGCCGCCTGTCGAACAAGGCAAAACCGAGTTGCTGTTCGGCATGGGCCAGCACGCGGCTGATGTTGGGTTGCGAGACATTAAGCCGGCGCGCCGCCCCGCTGATACTGCCGGACGCCATGATGGCGTGAATGATTTCGATATGACGTAACCGCATGGTGGGCGCTCCGGGCCGACGGTCTGAGACCAATGCCGGTATCGACCTTCTCTCACGCATAATAAGAGAATTTGTGGCCCTTGAACAGTGCACCCGCAGGACCACCGCCAGAAACACATCCGTTGGGCCAGCACCCAGGATTTTCAGGTAAAAAAATCGCAGCCTGAGGCTGCGATGGAATAATGACATCTTGGCGGAATTAGTTATTTCCGTGTTCCGCCATTTTCGCTTGACGTTCTTCAAACTTCTTATTGAATTCCTGTTTCTGCGTCGGCGTCAGGACATTATACATTTTATTCTGCATTTCCAGACGGGCCAGCATTCTCTCATTTTGCGCCTGCGTCATGCTGGTGACCAGTGCCTGCGCTTTGCTACTGTCAAAATTATCGGCAGCGATGACATCATGGAGCTGTTTATGTTCATCAGACGACGGCTTCTTCATATTTTTCATCGCATCGCGTGCGATATCACGCATCTGTTCCCGCTGTGGGGTCGTCAAATCCAAGCCTTTAAACATTTGCTCCATCATCGGTCCGTGCTTCGGATGATGATGCATTTTTGCGCTCTCCGATGCGGCCGGCGCCGCGGCCGTATCGGCGGCGGAAGCAAGCTGGACGGTACCTAACATCATTGTAGTGGCCAGAGCGAAAGCGGTTAATTTACGCATGATATTTCCTCATTATTTTTACCTGTATGCCTCGGCAAGAAACAAACACCGTGGCGTGCATTACAAGAATAACTTTACGCGAGTTTACTTCAAGTAGTGCGAGCCTAAGTAAATATGTTAAAGCCTATCACTCAATTTATGCGCAATAATGAAGAAAAAATGGAGAATAGGGTATAAAACCGCTGTGATATTTAATGAAGCGCTTCGCATTGTGCCTTGAGATAAAATAGCGCGATTTTCAGGCGTCGCCAACAATATTCAGCCGCCCAGCCGTTTCGTCTGTGCTATTTCACCACCGCGAGGAAGGAAATACGCTCCATCGCTTTTTACCCCAAACCCTATTTTCCGCGCCAGTAGCAACGCTCGCCAGCATGCTATGGCGACGCCGCCGAAAGGCGCATTAGCTCATGTCGCGCCGCCGGCAGGAAACGTTAACACTTCGTCGGGATGAGCGGCCACCTGCAGCGGTGCGCTAAGTTTTAACACTATCCAGTTGGAGGTTACCCGTTGTTGCTTCTCATCTTCCACCGTCACCGATAGGCGATACTCATTACGTGCGTCTGGCGCATCGTCCCAGGGCGGCAGAATAATGGACCAGCCGTCGGGCTGACGGCTATCCGCCGGCGGCGTCAAGCTTAACGCCTGGGTATCGCCCTGCCAGCTCACCGCGGTCAGAGGATAACGCGCTGAAACCTGGACTTTGAGCGCCAATGAGCTTCCCGGCTGCAGCGACCAGGGCGGCGTCGCCAGAAATACCGACAGGGTTTTGCGCTGTTTAAACTCAAGCACCGGCACCGCAGTGCGCTGCGCCAGGTCATAGCGGCTTCCCCGCAACGAGTGCGCCTCTGCGACGTAATCCGCCGACAGTTGCCTATGCAGCGGGACCCCAAGGCGGTAATTGAGGGTGAGTTGATACTGTTCCGCGCTTTCGCCGCCGTCCCCCAACTTATGTTTAGCGGACAACGTCATGAGCGGCACGGGGGTATAGCTTACGCCGAGCTCCACCGCTGCTGGATTTGCGCGATAATTACCGCTATTGAAAAGATCCACCCGCTGGCCGAAATAGTGTTCGTATTTTACCGACGCGCCCAACTGGCGATAAAACGGCAAATATCCCTGGGTGGTGATATCGTAGCCGCTGGCCATGCGCACCAGCTCATCGTCGTCATCATTGGCGGCGTGCATATCGGACAGAGGGTAATAATAGTTGGAGGACAGCGTCAGATAATCGCTGCGCGCTTCCGCACCGATGCTGCCGCGACGCAACGCATCCTGGTTCAGGTATTGATCATAAAACAGGTTGTAGCCCAGTAGCCAGCGGCCGGCGTTCCAGCGTTGGCCGAGGCCCATATTGCCGACTATGCCGTCATCGACGCCCTGCAACCCCAGTTGACTGTAGGTCAGACCGCGCGTCTTCTGATCGACCAGCGGCAGCAATAACTGACCAGAACTGCCGTTAAAGCGACCGCGTTCATCCACGTCCAGGGTGACAGTCGTGTAGCCCAGGGGAGACAGCAACGCTTCGCTCTTCTGCTGCAGTCGGTCCAGCACGCGATCCTTCGCCTCCCCCAGCAGATAACTGCGCCAGGTCAGATCGGTATTTTCATCCTGGTTGACCTCCGCCATTTGTCGCGCGAACGTCGCCAACTTCTTTTCCGTACCGCTTTCGTTTACACTTGCGCTCCCGAGATTGGGCAGCGATTGCTGCTGACTTAGCAACGCAGCGTCATTGTCCTGCTGGGTAACCCACGCGGCGGCGATGGGCGAACAGAAGAAGGCGTTACCCGCCAGGGTGCCTAAGAAAACTCTCATAATGACAGGGGACGTGACGGCGCGAAGCCGCCGGTTTGGTATAAAGACGTTCATGGCCCTCTCTGTTCGCCGCTGTGCCGCTGCGGCCGTTGCTTTGATGACCGGCGAGTTGCCGGACTGCTCATAAAGTAACCCGAGAACGCTTACTCTAACACATTCGGAATGGACATAAACAGTGACATGACTTATAATTATAAAATACAATAAATATACTGATATATATATTTGACCTGTCCGTTACCGTATTTGATGCTTACAGCCCTGAGAAGGAAAAATGACGCAACTGGAAAAGGAACGGTTTATCGGCCTGGAGTGGCTGCGCTTCCTGCTTGGCTGTTACGTTATGATTTATCATACCGCCCATCACTATCCGCAATTCAAGGCGGTGTTCGGGCTGAGCGAGCTGACCAGTATGGGCTTTTTCGCCACCAGCGCCTTTTTCGCCCTGTCCGGCTTTTTATTGGCCCACGTGTATGTACGCGGCCGCGGACTGCGCGAACCGGCCAGCAATTTCTGGCGTAAACGGCTGTTCAATCTTTATCCCATTCACATTGTGGCGCTGCTGTCGTCTATGCTGGTCGTCACCCTCATGCAATGGCTGGCAATACCGCCCGAAGGCCCCGGCGCGACAATCCGGTTTGTGGTCTATGACACGAATGAAGTGCTGGGCCAGACCCACCCGGAACTGTTCCGCCATTACATGGATAATGTCCAGTTGGCGTTCAACAGCGTGCTGCAGCTCTTGATGCTGCAGGCGTGGAATCCCTATTTTCTGACGTTTAATGCACCGCTTTGGTCGCTGTCGGCGCTGTTTTTCTTTTACTTATTGTTCCCCTGGGCCGCGCCGCGGCTGATGAATGTGCGTAACTCCTGGCTCTGGCTTGGGATCTGCATGCTGGCCTATCTGCTGCCGCCGGTGTGGGTTATCTGGCAGCAACAGTATGGCGTGCCGTATACCGGACTGCTGCAGCGCCTGCCGCTGCTTCGCGTGCCGGAGTTTTTCGGCGGCATCCTGGCTTACGCCGTCTTTAAACGGGCGCATCTGGCAGGGCATGTGCTGTCGGCTACCGCGCGCCGTGCAATGGTCCTGTTTATCGTGGCGTGTTTCCTGACGGCCACCGTGCTGTTTACCCACGGCCCCAAATATTGGTACTTCCCGTTGCATAACGGTCTGTTGCTGCCGTCGCAGTTGATGCTCCTCTATCTGTGCGCGCTGGCGCGCAATCCGGACAGTGCCTGTCTGCGCCACTGGTCACCCCGCCTCGGCGCGGCCTCGTTGTCCATGTTTGCCCTGCATGTGCCGCTGTACAATTTGTTCATGACATTGGAACGTTGGTGCGGGGCGCCCCCGGACAGTGCCTTAACCAGTGGAGCGACTGCGTGGCGGCCGCCGCCAATTAACCGGCTATGCCTTGTTTCTGATACTGACCGTGACGGTGTGTGTGCTGTTTCAGGAGCAATTTGTGGTGCGGGTCAGAAAACGGTTGGTGGCCCGCTTTATCACCCGCTCTACGGCGCCAGCCGGCAAAACAGCGATAAAAACCAGCGGATCCTGATTCACACGCAACCACGGCAGGTGCGACGAAGCGGGAGACACACAACCGCCGCAGGACGGCAGCGGCCCTTCGTCTACGACGGGGGGCTATACCGCCAGCGGCGGTTCATCCCGCGGCGTTTGGTTCACCGCCGCCCGCCCCTGAATCAGCTGGCGCACCTGCTTGACCAATTCCACCATACACTCATCCTGCATGCCGTAATTGTTCAGCTCTTGCTCCAGGGCGAAGAGATACTGGGCGTTGGTGCCAAGGGGGCCGCTGGCGCACGCAATGAGCGGCGCGATAATTTGCGAGCGTGTATCCGCCTCAAAAAAGGGGGTGGCAAGGATCCATGACGAAGACCAGTGCGGTGACACTGTCACCACTATCGAGTGTCAATTCGCTCCAGGTGGGAATAATAGCAGCCGGTCAGCATTTCTCGCTTCCACAACAGCTCCAGCTCTTCATGCAACCGCGCTTCGGGCAGCCGAAACGCCAGCCCCGTGGTCTGACCGCCCTCTTTTAACGCTAACATGCGTCCCGGCTGCGCCGTAGTGCCGCGACCGGAGATAAGACGCAAACAGAATGCGCGATGCCAGCCCGCGAGCGTGGCCGGACGCACTTCCTCCGCTTCAAAGATGGGGTTCCACATCAGCGACCCATAGCCGAAAACCCACACCGGGCTATTATCCGGCCGACGCCTCAGCGTACACGCCAGCGATGCCCGCCGTTGTTCCGGCGTCAACAGCAGCGATTCATCGATAATGCCGAAGGCCGTTTTACAATCCGCTTTCTGTAAAAAGTCTCGCGTTAACACTCGCTTACTTTCTCCTGGCCATCATACTCAAACGCGGCGGCAAAGCTTTGCCACCAATGCGCAAAGATAATCTCAAGTTCCATTGCTCATAATTGAATCACCAACAATATGACCATATGCGTTTCCTGCGCCGCAATCAAGTTTGAAGCGAGTCACATTTAGAATAAAAATCGATAATGGCGCCCTTGTTGCTGCTGAGGACAGCCTAACAACGCGAACAGGAGCGAATAGCGCTGCCGCAGCAGGGGATGATCGCGTCCGGCGGCTTACCCTGATGGCCCTGGGCGGTCATCGTGCCCGCGCGGGTGAGCCATTTTCTTGCGGATCGCTAATGACGCCGAGGCGTAAGCCCGGAGCAAAACCACTGTCAGCAGCGTGATGTCTCAAGCGACAATTTTGCGGGGGGCTAGCCCAGCCCCCCCGCCGCAGAGTCTATGAGTTATTGTTTCGCCCCTGAAGCGGCCTTTTTGGGGTGCCAGCGATCGTCATCCCCTTTCTGGTATTTATGTTTCACGGCCGCCCAGGCAACTTTGTGCGCTGCCTCCTCGCGCGATTCGTGGCCGCGGCGCTCGGCGGCGTCTTTATACTGATCCCAGGCGCTGTTGAAGGCTTCGCGATAAATATCTTGCACGTGCTTGGGCAAGACACCGGTAACACTGTCCGGCAAAGACGAATTGGATTGATAGGGCATAGAGCCTCCTTAATAAACATTGGCATTATTCAGTATAGGCGCCTGGTCCCCGTCTGTCGGCGGGTCCGACGCCATCGATGGCCCAGTCAGTGCTCCCTCATTGACGCCCGGCGCTGTCGCCGGGGAGTTCATTGATCATTTTGCCAAGAAAGAGGAGTTTTCTTGACCTACCCGCCGTTATATCACCAATTAGACACCAAAAAGAGCCTTATCTGGCGAGATATTATTAGAATTTATCACTATAAAGATTAAAAAAATGATAAAAACGCCATATAATCAATAGCATGTTAACGGACATTCTTTAGTAATGGAGGTTATGGCCATCTTGCCTATTATCCTAGTCTAAACGTCAATTTATGCAAATATCACCCTTGCCTGATTGGCTTTATGTTAAACTTATCGCTGCCGGTAATGGTCACCGGTACGCGCTCGTGGCGACATCGCGGGCAGGACATCCCGCGTTCTATTCAGGAGAGAGCGACAACCATGACGTCTGCCACCCCCGCGGTTAAGACCCGCCATAAAGAATATAGCCTGCTTTTTCCTCTGGCCGCGCTTGGCGTGCTCAGCCTCTGGGGCACCGCTACAGGATTAGGTGCACTGGTGGTGGTCAATCTGCTGGCGTTGCTCGGCATTCTGGTCAGCGCCTTCAACGTGGCGCGCCACGCCGACGTGCTGGCGCATCGCCTGGGTGAACCCCTCGGTTCGTTAATACTCACCCTGTCCGTGGTCATTCTTGAAGTCAGCCTCATCTAGGCGCTGATGGCCACCGGCACTGCCGCGCCGGCGCTGACGCGCGACACGCTGTACTCGGTCATTATGATCGTGACGACCGGCCTGGTCGGTTTCTCGTTGCTGCTGGGCGGCAGTAAATGCGCCACCCAGTCGCTCAATCTGGCAGGTATCAAACAATATCTGATGGCGATCATGCCGCTGGCGGTTATCGTGCTGGTCTTTCCCGCCGCGCTGCCGGGGGGAATTTCACCGTCGCGCAAATGTTAATTGCCGGCGCCGTCTCCGCCGCCATGTACGGGGTATTTTTGCTGATCCAGACGCGCACGCACCAGAAATGGTTTATCTATGAGCATGAGGACGAAGACGGTGAGGATCCTTTGCTGACCTCTATCAACGCGCCGAAGCAGGTGACCGGCTTCCTGGTGGCGCTGCTGATCCTGTCTCCCGAAGGCCTGGGCTCCATTCGCGCCGTGTTGGCCAATCAGGTTCAGCGGGCAATGAATCTGTTTTTCGGTTCGATTCTGGCGACCATCTCCCTGACAGTGCCGACGGTGACGCTTATCGCCATCTTCACCGGCAATCAGCTGACGTTCGGCTTGTCGCTGCCGCAAATCGTGGTCATGTTGACCGCGCTGATAGTGTGCCAGGTCTCTCTCTCCACCGGCCGCACCAATGTGCTGAACGGTGCCGCCCATCTGGCGCTGTTTGTCGCTTATCTGATGACCATTATGCTGTAACCTGCGCTCACCGCCCTCGCCCGCGGCGCCTTCAGCGTCGCCTCAATGCGGCGGTGGTTCACTTTTTTCCTCCTGCCTTGATTTGGCGCTGATTTTTTTGCTGCCGCTCGGCGTATGGTAGGAGTTCATCCCAACGGCCGGCCGCCGTTTTTCCTGCTTTGGTTTACTGAGTTAATGAAGACGCATTTTTTCTCCGGTATACGCCCTTTCAGCGCGCTTATTGATGCGTGCTGGAAGGAGCGATACACCTCGCAACGCCTGCTAAAAGATATCATCGCCGGCATCACCGTCGGCATCATCGCCATCCCGCTGGCGATGGCCCTGGCAATTGCCAGCGGGGTGGCGCCGCAATACGGGCTGTATACCTCCGCCGTTGCGGGGATCGCGATCGCCCTTTGCGGCGGCTCGCGTTTCAGCGTGTCGGGTCCGACCGCTGCTTTTGTGGTGATCCTCTACCCGGTATCGCAGCAATTCGGGCTGGCGGGGCTGCTGATTGCCACACTGATGTCCGGATTACTGCTGATTGTCATGGGGCTGGCGCGTCTTGGCCGCTTGATCGAATTTATTCCGCTGCCGGTCACGCTGGGCTTTACCTCAGGTATCGCCATTACTATCGGCACCATGCAGATCAAAGATTTCTTTGGTCTGCATACCGCCCCGCTGCCGGAACATTATCTTGGCAAAGTGGCGGGCCTGCTCTCGGCGCTGCCCACGTTTACTTTTGCCGATACGCTGGTGGGTATTGTGACACTGGGGGTACTGATTTACTGGCCGCGGCTGGGCATCCGCCTGCCGCCGCATTTGCCGGCATTGCTGGCAGGCGTTGCGGTGATGGGCGTGCTGTGGGCGCTGGGTTTGCCGGCGGCCACCATCGGCAGCCGTTTTAGCTACCTGCTGGCGGATGGCACCCACGGTCAGGGGATCCCCACCATCCTGCCCCACTGGCTGTTGCCCTGGCAGTTGCCGGGCGCCGACGGCGCGCCGGTCGCGTTATCCTGGCAGACGATATCCACCCTGCTGCCGGCGGCGTTCTCCATGGCAATGCTGGGGGCGATTGAATCGCTGCTGTGCGCCGTGGTGCTGGACGGTATGACCGGTAAAAAGCATCAATCTGATAATGAGCTCATCGGCCAGGGCATCGGCAACGTGCTGGCACCGTTTTTCGGCGGCATTACCGCGACGGCCGCCATCGCGCGATCCACCGCCAATGTGCGCGCCGACGCCACTTCCCCCGGCTCGGCGCTGGTGCATGCTCTGCTGGTGTTGCTGGTGTTGCTGGTGTTGCTGGCGCTGACGCCCGCGCTTTCCTGGTTGCCGTTATCCGCCATGGCGGCCTTACTGCTGCTGGTCGCCTGGAACATGAGCGAAGCGCATAAGGTCATTTATCTGCTGCGACGGGCGCCGAAAGACGACATCATCGTTATGTTACTGTGCATGTCGCTGACCGTGTTGTTCGATATGGTTATCGCTATTACCGTTGGGATCGTACTGGCGTCACTGTTGTTCATGCGCCGCATCGCCCGCATGACCCGTTTGACCGAGCTGCCGTGTAACCTGCCGGCGACGCGGGTGGTACGCGTCAACGGCCCGCTGTTCTTTGCTGCCGCCGAGCGTATCTTTGCCGAGCTCAGTGCGCTAACGCCCGAGGATAAATACCTCATCTTGCAATGGGATGCGGTGCCGGTGCTGGATGCCGGCGGACTGCAGGCCTTTATGCAGTTCTGCGACAGGCTGCCCGCGGGCCAGCATGTTCTGGTGACCGATATTCCGTTTCAGCCGTTAAAAACGTTGGCACGCGCCAATGTCCTGCCAATCCCCAGCCGGCTGTCATTTTGCAGCACCCTGCCGCAGGCGTTGGCACGCCTGCCGGCGCCGCCTGCACCCGAGGCGGCGCCGGTGGCCCGGAGCCATTAACGGCCATGGTGCGCGACCTGCCTGAACGCTGGCCGCCCGACTCGGCAATGGTCAATGCCGCCCTTAGACAGACATCGGGGTAAAGAAAGGGATCACGCGAGACTCACACGCCCTGACGGACGCGGGTTAAAGAAGGGAACCACGCGGGACTAACACGCCTTGAACGGACACGAGTGCAAAGAGGGATAACGCGGAGCAAAGCCGCTCATTGCGGACGCGGGCAAACGTTGGGGGCTAGCGCCCCCGACCAACCTCTCGCGCCGAGAGGCCCGGTTAGTGTGCGGGGTTTTTAGCCGGTAGGCTCGCCAGGCGACAACTATGGCAGGGTCACCACCTGGGTGCCCGGCGCGCGCGAAGGTGTTACGACAGCGGTATCGGGCGCGGGGATTGCGTTGCCGGGTGGCCGCGCGCGGAGGTTTTGCTGGCGCGATGACCGGCAGGGAATTCTCCCTGCCAATACGTTCTGCCGGCATTAGTGGCCGGTATCGAGTTCGGGGAAGGATTTCACCAATTCATCAATCGCTTTCATCTGGCGCAAGAACGGCTCCAGCTTGGCAAGCGGCAAGGCCGAAGGGCCATCGCATTTGGCATTCGCCGGATCCGGATGCGCTTCGATGAACAGGCCGGCGATGCCGACCGCCATACCGGCGCGGGCCAATTCGCTCACCTGTGCGCGGCGCCCGCCGGAGGCGGCGCCAAACGGGTCACGGGTCTGCAGGGCATGAGTCACATCGAAAATCACCGGACAGCCGCCGGAAACCTGTTTCATCACATTAAAGCCGAGCATGTCAACGACCAGATTGTCATAGCCGAAATTGCTGCCGCGATCGCATAAGATCACCTGATGGTTGCCGGCTTCACGGAACTTGTCGACGATATTACCGACCTGCCCGGGGCTGATGAACTGCGGTTTTTTTACGTTGATCACCGCGCCGGTGCAGGCCATGGCCTCCACCAGATCGGTCTGGCGGGCAAGGAATGCCGGTAATTGAATCACATCCACCACGTCCGCCACGCTTTGCGCCTGGTCGGCTTCGTGCACATCGGTTATCACCTTCACGCCAAACTGCGCTTTCAGCTCGGCGAAGATCTTCATCCCCTCGTCCAGACCCGGTCCACGATAGGAATGGATGGAGGAGCGGTTGGCTTTATCAAACGAGGCCTTGAACACGTAGGGAATGCCCAGTTTCTCCGTCACGGTGACATAGTGTTCACAGATGCGCATCGCCAGATCGCGCGACTCCAACACGTTCATGCCGCCAAACAGAACGAAGGGCAGATCGTTCGCTACCTGGATGTCGCCAATATTGACCACCAAATGTTTCATGCTTCACCTTTTTGATTAAAATTGTCCGGCAACCGGCGGCAAACACCGCCGCCGGTCAATGTAGGGTAACCGATTTTTGTTCGATAGAGTGAATCTGGACCTTAATCATCTCGCTGACCGGGTCTTCCGGACATTGCTCGACAAAGTAATTTAAATCGTTCAGCGCCACGTGGTCGCACTCCAGCTCGACATAAATCAGGCCGCGATCGCGGATTTCGTAGGGATCCGCCGGGTCAAATTCCAGCATAGCCTCGCTGGCGCGCAACGCCAGCTCCATTTGTTTTTCGTCCATCAAGGCGCCTTTCAGGGTATCGAGCAATTTGCACACCACGGTATTATTATCCGCCTCTTCCAGATCTTCTTCAGCAAGCTGCACCCCTTCACCGAGATTACCCCGCATCCAGATATCCAGCGTATGCGCATCCAGCGGGTCGCCATTGATGGGATTCATCAGCCACATATCGCCGTCCAGCCAGTCGGCGCGCAGGATCATCTGAGTCGGGAAAATCACCGGCATCAAGGGGATCCCCAGCGCCTGGGCGATATGCAGCAAAATAATCCCCAGTGACGCGGGCAGCCCCTGAAGGCGGTCCAATACCGTATCCAGCCACAGTGCGTCGGACAGACGGTAAACGCCGCCGACGCCGCCAAAGCCCCAGGTGCGGTAAAACAGCTTGATAAGCAGGTCGAGCTGATCATCCTGCGCCAGGTCGGCGGGAATACGGCGCCGTGCTTCTTCCGTCAGGCTTTGTAACCGGGCGCGGACGCTATCGATGGCAAAATCGGGCCGGATGGCCTGGGTAACGCGCAGCATCCCCTCGCTTAAGGGATGCTGGTTATATTCAAAATCGGCAATCGTACTCATAAATGGTCCTGTTAACAGGGTCTGATAAGCGCCGGCAATTCAGCCGGCGTGACAAACAAATGGCACCCGGGAACAAGCAGTGGAAAACATGGCCCGGACGGGCAGACCGCGGGGAAACAGCTGGCAGGTGTGACCATTCCTGGTCCTCGATCATCCCGTTGTCGCTCGTCGCGCACGCATTTCCTCTCCCTTGACGTCGGTCACGCTTGCGCGGGCGACCATTGTCCCTGGCTGACGCGCTCATTGTCGCCATAATCGCGCAGCGTGGCTATCTGACCAAAACCGGCATCCGCGAGCAGGCCGCGCACGGCTGTCCCCTGGCGCCAGCCGTGCTCTAACACCAGCCAGCCGCCGGGTTCCAAATGGGCCCCCGCCCCGCGGCAGATCGCCGCCAGATCCTGGAGCCCATCCTCCCCCGCCACCAGGGCGCTGCGTGGCTCGAAGCGTACGTCGCCCTGCATGAGATGGGGATCGTCCGCCTCAATATAAGGCGGATTACTCACAATAAGACGATAGCGTTGCGCCTGCAATGGTTTAAACCAGTCACCTTCGTGGAACTGCACATTTTCCAGCCCCAGGCGCGCGGCGTTATCGCGGGCGAGCGCCACGGCGCCGGGCAGGCGATCGATGCCGGTTATCCGCCACTCGGGCCGCCCCGAGGCCAGCGCCAGCGCGATGGCGCCGCTGCCGGTACCCAAATCCAGCACCTCGGCGCGGCCGGGCGACAGCAGATCCAGCGCGCGCTGAACCAAACATTCGGTGTCAGGGCGCGGAATCAGCGTGTCGGCCGACACGCGCAGCGGCAAAGACCAGAACTCACGCTCGCCGGTCAGATAGGCCACGGGCTCGCCCCGTTCCCGACGCGCTAATAGCGCCTCAAGCGTAGCATGCTGCGCATCCGTCAGCGGGGTTTCGCCGAAAGTCAGCAGACGGGTGCGCGCCGCGCCTGTCACCTGCGCCAGCAGAATTTCGGCATCGCGCCTGGCGCTGGGACTCAGGGACGCGCGCAGCCGGGACACGGCCTGGGCCAGCCATTGCTGCCAGGTCATCAGGGCGTCTCGGACAACGCGGCGAGCTGATCGGCCTGATATTCCTGCATAATGGGCTGGATCAGCATGTCGAGCTTGCCTTCGATGACTTCATCCAGCCTGTAAAGCGTCAGGCCGATACGGTGATCGGTCACCCGCCCCTGGGGAAAATTGTAGGTGCGGATGCGATCGGACCGATCGCCGCTGCCCAGGAGATTACGGCGCGTGGAGGACTCTTCCTGCTGCCGGCGCTGGACTTCGGCGGCGCGCAAGCGCACGCCCAATACCGCCAGGGCCTTGGCTTTATTCTTGTGCTGGGAGCGTTCGTCCTGGCATTCCACCACCAGTCCGGTGGGCTGATGGGTAATGCGGATAGCCGAGTCAGTGGTATTAACATGCTGGCCGCCCGCGCCGGAGGAGCGGAAGGTGTCGATGCGTAGATCGCCGGCGTTGATTTCCGGCAGCTCCGCCTCCGGGATTTCCGGCATCACCGCCACGGTGCAGGCAGAGGTGTGGATACGGCCCTGGGATTCGGTTTCCGGTACACGCTGCACGCGATGGCCGCCGGATTCAAATTTCAGTAATCCGTAGGCGCCCTCATGGGACACCTTGGCGATGACCTCTTTAAAGCCGCCGTGCTCGCCGTCGCTGGCGCTGACGATTTCCACCTTCCAGCGCCGGGTCTCGGCATAACGGCTGTACATGCGAAACAGGTCTCCCGCGAACAGAGCCGCCTCATCGCCGCCGGTGCCGGCACGCACTTCCAGGAAACAGCCGCGTTCGTCATCGGGATCCCGCGGCAACAGCAGCACCTGCAATTGTTGCTCAAGCTGGTCCAGACTGGCGCGGGATGCCAGCAGCTCCTCCTGCGCCATGTCGCGCATTTCCGGATCCTGTAGCAGGTGCTCCGCGGTGTGGATATCTTCTTGTACCTGCCGCCAATGCTGAAAACAGCGGGTGACATCGGACAGTTGCGCGTACTCCTTCGACAGGGCGCGAAAACGGACCTGATCGGATATGACGCCGGGATCGCCGAGCAGAACTTCCACTTCTTCGCGGCGCTCTTGCAACGCCTCCAATTTGGCGACTATCGAGGACTTCATGCGTGGTGGTTTACCTTATGTGTATCAGTGCGTGTCCAGTCCGAGACCGTCGCGCAAAATTTGTAGTCGCTCGGCGTCGCCTTCGCGGGCGGCCTGCTGCAGCGATTTGGTCGGCGTATGGATAAGACGGTTGGTCAGCTTGTACGCCATGTCCTTCACCACCTGTTCCGGGTCGGCGCCAAGGCGCAGTGCGGCCAGCGCGCGGGCTTCAAACTCCTCCCGCAGGCTATCGGCCTGCGTGCGGTAATCGCGAATCGCCTCCACCGCCGACTGGCTGCGCAGCCAACCCATAAAATCCATACTTTCCTGCGCAACGATGGTTTCAGCCAGTACCGCGGCATGTTTACGCTGCGCCAGATTTTTTTCAATAATGGCCTGGAGATCGTCCACCGTATACAGATAGGCATCTGCCAACTTTGCCACCTCCGGTTCGATATCGCTCGGTACGGCGATATCCACCAACAACATGGGCTGATAACGGCGCTGTTTCAGCGCTCGCTCCACCATCCCTTTACCGATAATCGGCAGCGTGCTGGCGGTAGAGGTGATAATAATGTCGGCCTCACCCAATTGGCTATCAATTTCCGCCAGATTGATGACATCAGCGCCAACGTCTTCCGCCAGCCGCTGCGCCCGCTCGCGGGTGCGGTTAGCGATAAGCAGGCGCTTGACTTTATGCTCGCGCAGGTGGCGCGCCACCAGTTCAATCGTTTCGCCGGCGCCCACCAGCAGCACCGTCACGTCGGCCAGGGATTCAAAAATCTGCCGCGCCAGCGTGCAGGCGGCAAACGCCACCGACACCGCGTGGGAGCCGATCTCGGTTTCGGTGCGGACCCGTTTGGCAACCGAGAAGGATTTCTGAAACAATCGCTCCAGGTCCACCGACAGGCCATGCCCCCGGCGGGATTCAGCGAAGGCTTCCTTTACCTGTCCCAAAATTTGCGGCTCGCCGAGCACCAAAGAATCCAGGCCGCTGGCAACGCGCATCAAATGGCTGACGGCTTCGTCGCCCAGATACCAGTAAAGACTCTGGCGCACCTCGTCCGGCTCCAGCTGGTGATAATCGCACAGCCAGCGTACCAGCGCCTCTTGCAAATCAGCCTGTTGCTCAACACTCAAATACAGCTCGGTACGGTTACAGGTAGACAGCACGACGCCGCCCTGCACCAGCGGTTGCGCAAGCAAGCTGCCCAGCGCCTGGTCGAGGGTCTCGGGTGAGAACGCCACCCTTTCGCGCAAAGCGACCGGCGCTGTTTTGTGATTGATACCGAGTGCGAGCAATGTCATGGATTAAGGTTACAGAGTAGTACAAGCGTTAGTATGGTTATCGTCTGCGCGCATTCTACTTGATGCACAGGTGCAAGAAAAGCCGCACCGCACTTTCCTCCCCTTAAGGTGTACAACTTGTAAGGGTATAAAATCAAACTATTAAAGCCATTGACGCTAACGATGCCCTCCGCTAGCGTGAAAGAAAGCCAATCACCCCGCGATATTGAAGGAAGTTGAAGTCATGTCTGAGCGTAATTACGCCGTTTTCCGTTTGCTGCCGCTCGCCAGTCTGCTGCTGGCCGCCTGTAGTGTCCATACGCCTTCCGGCCCGGCGAAAAGCCAGACGTCGCCGGAATGGCGCGCCCACCAGCAGTCGCTCTCCGCGCTCAGCCGTTACCAGACCCGCGGCGCCTTCGCCTATCTTTCCAGCCAACAGAAAGTTTACGCCCGCTTCAATTGGCAGCAGACCAGCGCCGATCGCTACCGGCTGATTCTGACCAACCCGCTCGGCAGCACCGAGATGGATCTGAATGTTCAGCCGGGCGTGGCCCAGCTTGTCAACAATCAGGGCAAACGCTATGTCAGCGATGATCCCGAGGTGATGATCCAGAAGCTGGCCGGCATGTCTATCCCGCTCAACGACCTGCGGCAGTGGATGCTCGGCCTGCCCGGCGATGCCACCGATTTTACCCTGGATTCCCGCGGCTATCTGCATACCCTGAATTATAGCCACAACGGGCAGCGCTGGACCGTGACCTATCAGGGCTATCACGACGATACCGTCCCGGCACTGCCGTCGAATCTGGAGTTGCGCCAGGGCGACAATCGCATCAAATTGAAAATGGATAGCTGGAGCCTGTAATGACACGCCAATGGCCGGCCCCGGCCAAGCTTAATCTGTTTTTATATATCACCGGCCGCCGTGCCGATGGCTATCATTTGCTGCAAACGCTATTCCAGTTTCTGGATTATGGCGACACGCTGACCATCACGCCCACCGCCGACGGCCGCATCCGCCTGCTGAACCCGATAGCGGGCGTAGCGGAACAAGACAACCTTATCGTGCGCGCCGCAAGGCTGTTACAGCGCCACTGCTGGGCAGCGGGTGACCCCGCGGCGCCGGGGGCGGATATTCAGTTGGAGAAAGTCCTGCCGATGGGCGGGGGGCTCGGCGGAGGATCTTCCGATGCCGCCACCGTGCTGGTAGCGCTTAATGCCCAGTGGCACTGTGGGCTGGATGTGGCCACTCTGGCGCAGTTGGGACTGTCGCTCGGCGCCGATGTACCGGTATTTGTGCGCGGCGAGGCGGCGTTTGCCGAAGGCATCGGCGAGCGCCTCACGCCGGCCGCCCCGGCGGAAAAATGGTATCTGGTCGCCGTGCCGCCGGTCAGTATTGCCACGCCACGCATTTTCGGCGATCCTGAGCTTAAAAGAGACGCGCCGCGGCGCTCGCTCGCCCAGCTCATGGCCGCGCCTTTTCATAATGATTGTGAGCCGATCGCAAGAAAACATTTTTCCGCGGTTGAACAGCATCTTTCATGGCTGTTAGAATACGCGCCGTCGCGACTGACTGGCACAGGCGCTTGTGTATTTGCCGAATTCGATACCGAGGCCGCCGCCCGTCAGGTTTTATCGCAGGCCCCGGCATGGATGCGCGGTTTTGTAGCCCGAGGCGTTAACGTTTCCCCGCTGCACCGCGCGTTGTCAGGGGCGCAATGAGCCGCCTGACGGTGGCCTGATGCATTACCCGTATGGCATTGCCCCGCATGGCGCCGCCGCCTTCCCCGGCGTCAGGCTGGCGCAATACCTTCTCTGGACGCAAGCCTGAGGTTCTTCTCGTGCCCGATATGAAGCTTTTTGCTGGAAACGCCACCCCGGAACTGGCGCAACGTATTGCCAACCGTTTATATACCAGTCTCGGCAATGCCGCCGTCGGCCGTTTCAGCGACGGCGAAGTCAGTGTGCAAATCAATGAAAACGTTCGCGGTGGCGATGTTTTCATCATCCAGTCCACCTGCGCGCCCACCAATGACAACCTGATGGAACTGGTGGTCATGGTTGATGCGCTGCGCCGGGCTTCCGCCGGTCGTATCACCGCCGTTATCCCCTACTTTGGCTATGCGCGTCAGGATCGCCGCGTCCGTTCCTCCCGCGTCCCGATTACCGCCAAAGTCGTGGCCGATTTTCTGTCAAGCGTCGGCGTTGACCGCGTGCTGACGGTCGACCTGCATGCTGAACAGATTCAGGGTTTCTTCGACGTGCCGGTGGACAACGTGTTCGGCAGCCCGATCCTGCTGGAAGATATGCTGCAGCAGGATTTGGAGAATCCGATCGTCGTTTCGCCCGATATCGGCGGTGTCGTGCGCGCACGCGCAATAGCCAAGCTGCTTAACGATACCGACATGGCGATTATCGACAAGCGCCGCCCGCGCGCCAACGTGTCACAGGTTATGCATATTATCGGCGACGTGGCGGGTCGCGACTGCGTGCTGGTGGACGATATGATCGATACCGGCGGTACCTTGTGCAAAGCCGCTGAAGCGCTAAAAGAGCGCGGCGCCAAGCGGGTATTTGCCTACGCCACGCACCCGATCTTTTCGGGCAATGCCTATGAGAACATCAAGAATTCGGTCATTGATGAAGTGATCGTCTGCGATACCATACCGCTGGATCCGGCCATCAAGGAGCTGCCCAACGTGCGTACGCTGACGCTGTCCGGGATGCTGGCGGAGGCGATTCGCCGCATTAGCAACGAAGAATCCATCTCGGCCATGTTTGAGCACTGATCATACAGAGGCGCACGCGCTGGTTAGGCGGCGCCCAGTACTTGGCCGGTCAGGCTGATGGTATAACCTCAGCAGTCGGGGATCCATTCCCCTGCTCTCGGGAACGCCGGTCAGTACGATTTTGACCATACCCTGCCCCCGCCGCACGTCTTATGTCAGCCTTGCATTGCCCGGCCTGGCGGGATAGGGCTACGCGTTAATGGTAGCGGGCATTCTGGTTTTTCCGGCAACGCGCGTCAAAACGGCGATGCCACCAGTAGCGATCCGAAATTTCCTCGTGACCGCCCATACGCGCGCCCGCGAGCCATAACAGTGCGCCGACAAAAATGCCCATAATGCCGCCGTTGGCCATCAGGTCAGGCATAGTGATCAACTGGTTCAGTACCGATACGGCGATACTGGCAACCATCAGTACCATGCCTGCGCCCATGAGGCCATTGCCGACCAGCATTGCTGATTTACGTCTCATGCTACACCTCCTGAATGTTCGTTCTGACGCCCTGCCCGGCGTCACTCCTTTTACTGCTTAAAGTATAGCCAGAGTAAGTTTGTCACCTTGTGGTGACGATCACAGACCTTTCAATAAATCACACAAATCGGCGCAAACCGCACCGGCACGGCCCTGCCGTGGATTTGAATTGTTTTGCCCGGGCAGAGTAAACTAATGCGCAAACCACCCGATGAGAGTAAGACGTGACGATCAAATTAATTGTAGGCCTGGCCAATCCCGGCGCTGAATACGCCGCCACCCGCCACAACGCCGGCGCCTGGTATGTTGAGTTACTGGCAGAGCGCTACCGGCAGACGCTGAAAGAAGAAAGCAAATTCTACGGCTACACCGGCCGGCTGACCCTCGGCGGCCAGGATGTCCGCCTGTTGGTGCCCACGACCTTTATGAATCTTAGCGGGAAAGCGGTGGTGGCGATGGCCACGTTTTACCGCATCGCGCCGGAAGACATTCTGGTCGCGCACGATGAACTGGATCTGTTGCCCGGCAGCGCCCGGCTGAAGCTGGGGGGCGGCCATGGCGGCCATAACGGTCTGAAAGACATCATCAGCCGCCTGGGCAACAATCCCCAATTCCACCGCCTGCGTATCGGCATCGGCCATCCGGGGGACAAAAATCAAGTCGTGGGCTTCGTGCTTGGCAAACCGCCCACAGCAGAACGCCAGCTGATTGATGGCGCCATTGACGAAGCGGTACGCTGCACGGAGATCCTCGTGACCCAGGATGCCGTGAAGGCCATGAATCGCCTGCATGCCTATCGCCCCGGTTAAACACCGGGCGTCGAGTAATGGCCGGATTCCGTGTATAATTAACGTTTAGAATGATCTCATGCCGGCAATGGCAATTAACCGGCTGATAATGTAGCTATTTAAGGTGAAATAACCATGGGTTTCAAATGCGGTATCGTCGGGTTGCCTAACGTGGGCAAATCCACTTTGTTTAATGCGCTGACCAAGGCGGGCATCGAAGCAGCCAACTTCCCGTTTTGTACCATCGAGCCGAATACCGGCGTGGTGCCGATGCCCGACGCGCGCATGGATCAATTGGCGGAGATCGTCAAGCCGCAGCGTACCGTGCCGACGACCATGGAGTTTGTCGATATCGCCGGACTGGTGAAAGGCGCGTCTAAAGGGGAAGGTCTGGGCAACCAGTTCCTGACCAACATCCGCGAGACCGAGGCCATCGGCCATGTCGTGCGCTGCTTTGAAAACGACAATATTATTCATGTGGCGGGGAAAGTCTGTCCGGCGGAAGACATTGATGTCATCAATACCGAGCTGGCCTTGTCCGACCTGGAGGCGTGCGAGCGCGCCATCCACCGGGTGCAAAAACGGACCAAGGGTGGCGATAAGGATGCCAAACTGGAGCTGTCGGCGCTGGAAAAATGCCTGCCCCACCTGAGCAATGCCGGCATGCTGCGCACGCTTGATCTGTCGAGCGAAGAGAAAAGCGCCATTCGCTATCTGAGCTTCTTGACGCTGAAACCCACGATGTACATCGCCAACGTCAACGAAGACGGTTTCGACAATAATCCTTATCTGGATGAGGTGCGCGCCATTGCTGCGGCTGAAGGGTCGGTGGTGGTCGCGGTCTGTGCCGCGGTGGAATCCGATATCGCCGAGCTCGACGAAGAGGAGCGCGAGGAATTCATGGCGGAGCTGGGGCTTGAAGAGCCGGGTCTGAACCGCGTCATTCGCGCCGGCTATGAGCTTCTCAATCTGCAGACCTATTTTACCGCCGGGGTCAAAGAAGTGCGCTCCTGGACCATCCCGGTCGGAACCACCGCGCCGCAGGCGGCCGGGAAAATTCACACCGACTTTGAAAAAGGATTTATCCGCGCCCAGACCATTTCCTTTGCCGATTTCATTACCTATAAAGGGGAGCAAGGCGCGAAAGAGGCCGGCAAAATGCATTCCGAAGGGAAAGAGTATGTGGTGAAAGACGGCGACGTGATGAATTTCTTGTTCAACGTATAATCAACTTTAATGTCTCATGAGGTTAGATGCCGTCTCATGAAAATCACTAAAATCCACGCAATTGCGTGGA
>QVOB01023455.1:0-58759 GCA_014839585.1 Pseudomyrmex concolor
CCTGACATTAATGTCAGGGTCAAGAGAAGATGAGAACAGGTGAATGCTATGGAAAATACCGCCGCCGCCACTCCGCTGACCATCGGCAAACTCGCGCGCGCGACGGGCGTGAGCGTGCGCGCCATCCGCCATTATGATGCCAATCACCTGTTGGCTTCTTTCCGCGCCTGTAACGGTTACCGTTTATTCCGCCCCGACGGCGATCACTCAGGTCAGACAAATTCAGCGCATGCTGGCAACCTGTTTCAGCCTGGAGGAAATCCGCGCCTTCCCCGATTGTATGCGGCTGATTGAAGGCGCCGGCGTCTGCAGTGAAACGACGGCGCTTCAGCGTAAGCGGCTAGCCGACATTGAAGCGCAGATCGCCGGACTTGAGCGGCGGCGCGCGCGTCTGCTCAGAACATTGGCGGAGGGCGTTATCCCGCCCGTCGACTAAGGCGATCCCTTACCTATCAAGGCGCACCTACAGGTCAGACTTGTTTAGCTTACACTTGTACGCTAAAGTGATTTCATAGTAACTACATTTATAGTAGTCACGGAGTTGCATTATTAACGAGAACAGGCGGAGCGCAATGCAACGAACGCAGTTTGATAATAGCGACTGTCCTATAGCACAGTCATTGGCGTTGGTGGGAGAGTGGTGGAGCATCCTTATTTTGCGCGACGCTTTTCATGGCCTGACAAAATTTGATGAGTTTCAACAAAGCCTGCAGCTCTCGCCGACGATGCTAACCCGACGGCTGAAACATTTAGTGCAGCACCGCATTCTTCATAAGCAGCCCTATCAAAGCCGACCCGTGCGATATGAATACTTGTTAACGCCACGCGGCAAAGCGTTTTTCCCGGTGCTCATCAGTCTGCTGCATTGGGGGAATACCGAGCTTGCCCGTGACAATATCGCGGTGGTGCCCGTACACCGGCAAACGGGCCTGCCGGTGGCGCCCGCCTTGATGGATCAAACCAGTCAAGAAATGTTGACCCTGGACAATCTGATGTTAGTGCCGGGGCCGCAAGCCGGAGAGAGCATGAAACGGCGGCTAAACAACCTGCAGGGTCCGCTCTCCCTTGCCGGCTCGCCTCACTTTGGGAACACAGAATGAACCGTCGCATCGTTATCACAGGAATGGGAGCCGTTTCGCCTTTGGGCTGCGGCGTGGAAACCGTCTGGTCGAGATTGCTGGCGGGTGAATCCGGGATACGGGTGCTGCCGCAGGATATTAGCGCGCAGTTACCGGTAAAAATCGGCGACAGCGTGCCTGATATTATTGCCGATACGCTGGCGGGGTTTAACCCTGAAAGCGTTGTGGCCCCCGAAGATCAGAAAAAGATGGACCGCTTTATTCTTTTCGCCCTTGCTGCCGCCGAAGAGGCGCTGCGCCAGTCGGGGTGGATTGCCGCCGAGCAGCGCCAACAGGAGCAGACCGCTACCGTTATCGCAACGGGAATCGGCGGCTTTCCGGCTATCGCCAACGCGCTCCGGGTTACGGATGGCCGGGGACCCGGGCGATTATCGCCGTTCACCATTCCTTCATTTCTGGCAAATATGGCGGCAGGCCAGGTGTTGATTAACTACGGTTTCAAAGGTCCGCTTGGCGCCCCCGTCACGGCCTGAGCTGCAGGTATACAGGCTATCGGCGATGCCGAGCGATTAATTCATTGTCATGAAGCGGATATCGCGCTGTGTGGCGGTACCGAGTCGGCCATGAATAGCGTCAGTCTGGGGGGGGATTCGCTGCGGCCCGCGCCGTGGCCACCCATTATAATGATCTGCCTGAACACGCATCCCGACCTTTTGATCGCGAGGGTTTCGTTATGGGGGAAGGCGCGGGTCTGCTGGTCATCGAGGCCTTGGAACATGCCTTGGCGCGCGGCGCCGAACCTATCGCCGAAATAGTCGGCTACGGTACCAGCGCCGATGCCTACCACATGACCTCGGGGCCGGAAGACGGCGACGGCGCCTGTCGCGCTATGTTGCAGGCCCTGCGTCAGGCGAATATTTCCCCTGAGCAAGTACAGCATATTAATGCCCATGCCACCTCGACACCGGTCGGCGATCTGGGCGAAATCAATGCCATCAAACGTTTATTTGGCGAAAACAGCGGGCTGGCGATTACCTCGACAAAATCAGCCACGGGGCACCTGTTAGGTGCGGCAGGCGGCATAGAAACGCTGTTTACCGCCTTGGCGTTAAGAGACCAGCGGGTGCCTGCAACGCTTAATTTACGCCACCCGGGCCCCGCTGCCGCCGGCCTGAATCTTGTCAGCGGTGATGCGATAAGTTGGCCCATGACCTACGCCTTGTCGAACGGCTTCGGCTTTGGCGGCGTTAACGCCAGTATCTTATTAAAAAAGTGGCAGTAAAACCTCGACGATCATAAACCGCGGGGATGCTCACCCATCCTCATCCTCATCCTCATCCTCATCCCATCCTAATCCCCAGCCTTACCTTAACCCAGCCGGGTTGACCTTCTCGCAGGCTGACGCTGGAGCCTGTAACCGGTATCGACGCGTTTATTGATGGCACAGTCCGCACCTCCCCAGGGTGCAGGAGGCGCCGATGGCATTCCCAACCCCTCGTACCCCCGTCTCCATTGCTGCCTGTAACCGTTATTAGGGCACTTATTGATGATGAAGGTATGTCACTTTCCCGAGCGGAGGCCTTGGTATATTCCCCCCCGCGTGGCGCCCGGTCAGTCACTTCTTCAGCGAACTTTTGCGCAGTCTCCCTCGTGCGCCATGAAAATCGTCGCAACAGCGCGGGCTGGACGTCGGCCGATGGTGGGATTGGGGAAAGAGGAGGAAAAAACTGGCCGGTTTATTCCCTTTATTTTTGTGATACAGCAAGCAACAACGCTTCTTTAAAATGAAAAAACTGTGACGGCCAATTAAATAATTAGCGTTTTTCATTTTAAAACGTGACGGTTATAACAAATGTATCCTACAGAGTTTAGTCCTTAAAACGTGATCTCGATCTCTGGAATATGGAAAAAATCTTCCGAATGTAAAAATATTATGCCCTCAGGTCGCTTTGCTATCCCTGAACGTGCTGGTAATATCAATAATGAATATTGAGGAAACAAGATGATTCCCGCGAAGGATAACGCAACAACCTGACGATAGTAGGGTTAAGGGGTAATTACCGTGATGCTATTTACTGTCCGACAAAGAAAAATAATTGAACTCCTATGGATGGTCAGAGATTTTATCACGGTAAAAGATATTGCCGATGAAATTGCGTTCTCGGAAAAAACGGTAAGAAGTGAACTTAATATCATTGGTCATGAGATTAATCACAATAACATAGGCAAGCTTGTCGCCAAAACCAATAAAGGGTTTTTTCTTGATGTCGACAGGGCCGATTTTGATAAGATTTTAGCGACGTTTATTGATCAACACATTGATAATCGTATTCAAAGTAGATTGATACGTGTGCTGGTTATGTTATTGACGCTGCCAAAAGTGTCGTTGCAGGAGTTGGCCGAAGGCGCGTATCTTGATAAAAACGGTGTAAAGAAATATCTGCTGGAGCAATGGTTGGCCCGGTTCAAAGTCAGGTTGAATAAAAGTGAAGCCTATTATTTTTTGGAAGCTAACGAGGCCGCTATACGCAAGGTCTACTGGCAGTTATTCCTTGAGTTGAAAAGCCGGCTGAAAAGAGATGCTGCCGCTGCGGACGAAAATTATGAACGCCATCACATTTCCCTGGATGAAAGTGATTATCTGGCCATCAAGGTATTGTTCAAGAAAGAAATGGCCTATTTTGATCCGGTGATACAAACGCTGGATAATATGGAGAATCATTTTTTTGTTCACTACACGTATGAGGCCTTTGTTTGGTTAATCGTTAATCTGTTGCTGGCAGTCAGCCGTCAGGGAAAAACGCGTAACCCTGCCTCTCTGCTACCGCCGGCCTATTTAAAAAGACATTATACTTGTCCAGAACAGGAAATGGCGATTTATCTCTGCCAGCAATTGCAGATCGCAGCCGGCGGCCGTTGCGCGACGCTGGAGCGCCATTACTTAACCGCCTGTCTTTTGAGCTGTGAGCTCAATGAGATTAAAGATAAAAATTTAACAGAACGGGTTACCACTTCGCCGCCGGACCTCATGGAGGTTACCCAGCGATTTATACTTTCGCTCAGCAATATCGTCAGCGGTGAGTTGGTGCGCGATAAGTCGTTATTACTGAGGCTGATCCTGCTGATCCGCCCGATGATTTTCCGTCTAACGTTTGCTATGAATAATATCGAGACGGAGTCCGCTCAGCTTCTGGTCAGGCAAGTTAAGCTTTCCTATTTGGATCTTTTCCTGGAAATTGAATATCTTATCCGCCTTTACGAGAAACAATACGGTACCGCCTTTACAGATCATGAGATTGGTTTTATTACGCTTTGTATAAAGAACGCACAAATCTTATCCATGAAAAAGATACGCGTGGCGATTGTATGTAACTATGGAATCGGTATTTCACAGTTTGTGGCGCAGAAAATCCAGCGCGCCATCACACAGGTTGAAATTGTTGACATCTTGTCAGTCCGAGAACTGCACCGCCTCGATAATAAGTTTTGTGATTTGGTTGCCGCCACCGTGCCTGTGAATTTGCCAAAAGACACAAGGGTTTAGGTAAACGATGTTTTGCTGCCCTATGACCTCGCGGTCATCAAGGACGCTGTAAAAAAAATGCAGAAAAGTAAAATACTGGAGAGCGTGCTGTCGCACGGTAAAGGTGCTTTGAAGCGTTTTCAGTCTTGCATATTGCCGAAAATGACCTTCATTTTTGAAAACGCAATGGATAAAGAGACTCTACTGACCACCCTATGCAGGGACGCCGTGGAGCAGGGTCTCATTACGTCGGATTATCTTCAGTCAATTCTTGCAAGGGAGAAAATCTCTTCGACGGAGATTGCCGCGGGCGTGGTGTTAACTCACGGCGCTCCGGTTCTGGTCAAACAAAATTTTATTTCCCTGACGCGGTTAGCGACGCCCGTCTGTTGGCAAGAAGGACGAGCGTGCGACGTTATTATACTTGTGGCTTTTAAAAAAGCAGCGGACGGTGAAATAGATAGCTGTATCGCCAGTTTCTACTCAATGTTAGCGCGCTTGGTGGACAATGAGTATGCCATGAAAGCACTACGGCAATGTAAAACGCCCGGGGAATTATACCACTATTTTATTAGCCAACATTGAAAAGAGAGGGAGAGTATGAAAACTCACGAAGTGATTATTCAAAGTGAAGAGTGTTTACATGCCAGACCGGCGGCGGACTTCGTCGACGCATCCAAAAGCTTTACAAGTAAAATTACGCTTGAAAAGGATAGTGAAATATTCAACGCCAAAAGTTTTACCTCGGTGTTAAGCATGGGGGCATGCAAAAATGATAAGGTTATCATTATGGCGGAGGGGGATGACGAGGTGTTTGCGATTGCGGATCTCACCCGCTTGCTTAATGCCGTGCAGTAATGAACAGGATGTTTATAGCGGATTAACGTTAAGGTTGCCATTATGATACTTTCAGATGTTATCAATAAAAATGCCATACAGGTCAACATGCCAGCACAAAACAAAGAGCGAGCCATAAGCATGTTGGCGGCGTTATTGCAAAAAGATGGCGCAGTTAAGGATAGTGAAGGGTTTATCCAGGATGTCTATCAACGTGAGCGCGAAGGCAAAACCGGCATAGGAGGCTATATCGCGATTTCGCATGGGAAATCCGAGTTTGTCGCCCATACCTGCATCGCCATCGGTTTATTGGATAAACCAATAAATTGGGAATCTTTGGATGGTAACCCGGTAAAAGTCATTATTTTATTTGCGGTGAATAAAAAAGACAAGAATGATTATTTTGTCAAAATGATGTCGCAGGTCGCACGTATGCTGGGCAAGGAAGAAGTCTGTGCACAACTTTTGACGGCGAAGTCGGCCGAGGAATTGATCTCAATATTTAATTAGTCCGGAGTGAGATATGAACATCGTCGGAATTACCGCCTGTACCGCGGGCATTGCCCATACCTATATTGCAAAAGAAAAACTAATCCAGGCGGCAATTAGCCTGGGCCATAATATTAAAGTTGAAACGCAGGGCTCAATTGGAGTAGACGATAAACTGAGCGCCGAGGATATCGCCCAGGCTGATATCGTCATTTTGGCGACAGATATCGGCATCGGCGGCCTGGAGAGGTTTAAAAACAAACATGTGGTCGAAGTGCCAATCGCAGCGGTTGTAAAGTCACCTAAGTCCCTGATCCAGAAGATTCAGGAAAAAATGGCTAACGGCTAATCTTATTGATGAGGCAATAAAATGACTTACGGTATCGGTTTTAAAAAGCACATGCTGACCGGCGTATCTTATATGATCCCGGTGGTGGTGGCTGCCGGATTATGTATGGCGATCGCGAAAATCTGTGGTGGCCCTTTTGTTGCTAATGCTACCCAGACGGTGCCCTGGTTTATTAATCAGCTTGGGGTGGTGGCGATGGGATTGGTCGTCCCGGTGTTAACAGCGGGAATTGCCTATTCTATTGCCGAAAGACCGGGGATAGCGCCGGGTTTGATCTTGGGTTTCATCGCTTTGGAAATCAAGGCCGGCTTTTTGGGCGGTATGCTGGCGGGTTTTCTGGTCGGCTATGTGATATTGGCGATACGACGCTTTCTTAAATTGCCGTCCAGCATGCAGGGCTTGATGCCGGTATTGTTTATCCCGTTGTTGGCCACATTGGTTGTTGGATTAGCTTTTTATCTCGTTTTGGGCAAACCGGTAGCGATAGCGCAGGCCGCGGTCATCGAATGGATGAGCAGCCTGATGGGCGGATCCAGGATGGTACTGGGGGCCATTATCGGCGCCATGATGGGCTTTGATTTGGGAGGCCCCGTTAATAAATCAGCCTCTTTATTTTCAAATGCCATGCTGGCACAGGGGATCTATGGTCCCGAGGCGGCCAAAATTGTCGCCGGCATGGTACCTCCTATCGGTGTGGCGATTTCGGTATTTATTTCGCGGCGTAAACGTTATTCCCAAGGCGAAATTGATGCTGCCAAGGCCACCTTTCCGCTGGGTCTATGCTTTATCACCGAGGGCGTCCTGCCTTTTGCCGCTGCCGATCCGCTGCGGGTTATTCCTGCATGCGTGGCGGGGGCCGCCGCGGCCGGCGGTCTGACTATGCTGTGGAATGTCACCAGTACGGTTCCCCACGGCGGCATTTTTGTTATTCCGATAATGGGTAATCCCTGGGGTTTCGTCGCTGCTCTGATTATCGGTAGCCTCATTACCGCCGCCGTCCTGACCCTGTTGAAGCCGGTATTAACCACCACTGACGCACAATCAGATGCGGAGGAAGAGCCGGAAATCGATGACTTTGAAATCAGCATCAAACGATAGTCGGGATCAGGGCATTAATTTATTACATTCGAGGGGCACCATGTACAGCATACAGGGAATCGGAGCGGCGGCGGGAATGGCAATCGGTAAAATGCAGGTTATTCGACAGGCAGCGCTTCCACTCCCCACCGTGGTAAAAGGCACGCCTGAGGATGAATGGCAACGCTTACTTGAAGCGCAACGTCAGAGCCTGCAAACGATGTCTGCTTACCATGAACAGGCGCAACAGCGTTATTCACAGGAGATGGCAAAAATTTATAAAGCGTATCGGCTTATGCTGGAGGATGAAGTTTATCTCGACAACATCAAACGGTATATCGACGCCGGAGAGGGAGCGGAGCGCGCCGTCGCTCTCGAAACCGAGCGCTTGTGCTTTGGCTTGAGCAAAACTCAATCGGCTTATTTAGCCCAGCGGGCAGAAGATATTCGTGCCGTACAACACAGGCTGATTGCGGCGTTGGGCTCTGCCGATAAAACGGAATCTCTCGCTCCCTACGAGGCAAGGATCATCATTGCCGAGGAACTGACGCCGGCCGATACCCTGGTTTACACGCCAGAACAATTGCAAGGATTTGTGACCTGCGGTGGCGGCATTACCTCACATTCCGTCATTCTGGCGAAAGAGTTAGGTATTCCCGCGATTGTTGGCGCTGAGATGGCCTTAGACGAGCTTACGGACGGGCAGTGGGCGGTGCTAGATGCCGATCGGGGCAGACTTTATATCGATCCGGACGAAGCCTGCCTTGCGCAATACCGGCAAATGCTGAAGGCGGCGGCGGAGAAAGAGGAGCAAATGAAGCGCTTCGTCTCGACGGCAGCGCACCACCCGGGACACGTCTGCGTCTGTGCTAACATCACCGCCCCGAGCGAGGCGCAAAAGGCCCTGGAGCAAGGCGCTGATGGCATTGGCCTGGTCCGTACCGAATTTCTGTATATGAACCGCGATGCATTTCCCGCCGAGGAGGAGCAGTTTACCTTTTACCAAACGCTGGCTTTGATGATGCCGCAAAAGGAAATTGTCATCCGTACCCTGGATATCGGCGGCGATAAACAGGCTGCCTATATCGGCATCCCGGCGGAGGAGAATCCGTTTTTGGGGCATCGGGCCATACGTTACTGTCTGGAAAATCCAGACGTCCTCTCTTGTCAATTACGGGCTATTCTGCGGGCCTCAGCCTTTGGCAAGCTAAAGATCCTGATTCCGATGGTGACGACGCTGGAAGAGCTGTTTGCCACCCAGGCGCAATTGGAACGTGAAAAGGCACGGCTACGGCAGGAGCGCATCGCCTTTGATGAAAATATTGCCCTGGGGATCATGATTGAGACGCCGGCGGCGGCAATAATGGCGGATGTGTTTGCTGCCCACTGTCATTTCTTTAGCATTGGCAGTAATGATTTGACGCAATATATTACGGCCAGCGATCGTAATAACAGTAAAACCCAGCATTTGTATTGTCCGCATAATCCTGCCGTTCTGCGGATGATGCATCATGTTATTTCATCCGCGCGCAAGCATGCCATTCCGGTACACGTTTGCGGTGAAATTGCCTCTGATGAAAAGATGATCCCTTATTTGATTGCGGCGGGTGTCAATGAATTAAGCGTAACGCCGTTGACTATTCCCAAAGTCAAATATTTGGTGGCCAAAAGCGCACTGAAGTCAGATGCCTATTGGCTTGAGAATATCATGTCAATAAATGAAATCGATAACCTGGAGCGGGAATTGAAAAAAAGAAGTGATGAGGTAATGGCGCTTTAGTAAAGCCCGCTTTCACATTGCTAAATACTTTATGGCTATTTGACATTTATCAGAAAGCGGGATCGCTGTTGCCTAACTGTTCTTAAGTCAATAAACACTATTGGGGTAATATTATGTATGTAACCATGAAAACCATATTGGACGACGCGAATAAAAATTTTTACGGGGTGATTTCTGCCAGCGTGATTAACCTGGAATTAGTGCGCGGTGCAATCAGGGCAGCACAGGAAGAGAATGCGCCGATCATCATTAATATTGGCCAGGGGCAAATGAGTAAACATGGCGATGGCGAAATCATTTCCGGTATCGTCAGGACGTTGGCCGCGCGGGCAACGGTGCCCGTGGCGCTGAATCTTGACCACGGCAAAGACTATGAGCGGATTACGCATGCTTTTCGCCACCAATTTTCTTCTATCATGATTGATGCCTCCGAATACCCGCTGGAAGAGAATATTCGTCGCACCAAAGAGGTCGTGACGTTATGCCATTCGCAGAATGTCACTGTGGAAGGTGGAATCGGTTTTATCGGTCAAGCGGCTAACGCTGATGAAAAAAAAATGGATCTCTATACCCGGGTTGAGGACGCGGTGTATTTCTTCGAGGCTACCGGTGTCGATGCCCTGGCTATCGCCGTGGGCAACGCGCATGGAAAATACCCGTCACATCTTGCACCCAAGATAGATTTTGACCGCATTTCGCAAATAAAGCAGGCGACCGGCAAGCCGTTGGTGCTGCATGGCGGCTCTGATTCCGGAGAAGAGAATATCCGGCAGGCGGTGGCATGCGGTATTAATAAAATCAACGTCTGTACTGATACCTTTGTCGGCTGCAAGGAGGGATTAAAAACCATGCTGCACGAAACGCCCGATATCGATTTTATGACGATGATGATCAACATGGAAACCACGGCGAAAAATATCTTGCAAAAGTATATCTCCATTTCGGGTTCCAGCGGTAAAGCGGCGAATTTCTAGTCGTCGTTGTTGCACGCTTTATTTGATTTGCCTTGGTTTATTTATGGCGCTCTGGCATGGGTTCTCCCAACCTGTCCAGAGCTTTTTTTAAAGGAGTGACGTTTATGTGCCATCACGCGGTGACAATTACTGAACATGAAGGCAGCGGACTAAAGATGATGGTCGAGAGCGATGGCTGGTTTGTCGGCATCAAAAATTGGAAGCCTGAAAACGATTTACACAACCTCGATTGCCTGGAGCGTCATCTGCTGACCGATGAGGTCTTTATTTTACTGGCCGGCCGTTGCACGCTGGTTATCGCGGAAAAGGATGACAATGACAAGTTGTCGTTGCGGGCTATCCCGCTCCAACCCCATAAAGTGTATCGTGTCGCGAAAAGCGTTTGGCATAACACCATTACCTGGCCAGGGGTGAAATTAGCGCTGATTGAAAACCGCGATACCGGCGTTGCCAACAGTGAGTTTATGCCGCTTGATGATCACCTGCGGGCCGAGCTCAGCGCTGTACTGTAGCCCGGAGGGATGACCGGAGCCGTTGCACGGCCCCGGAATGTTGGTCTGCCGCAGGCGTTGACGCTACCGCCTGCGCCCGCCGCGGGCGCGTTTACAAGGTACCATTAATGGCGTAATCGAAAATCTGGTAACTTTTAAGCGAGGTATACGCCGCCCGATTACGGTACTCGGCATTGAGCGGCCGATTCAAAATAAACGGTACGTGGGATTCAGTGACCCCGCTGTGGGTACGCAGGCGATGACCTTTGAGGCCTTCAAGGTCATGCCGTTCGGCACTGCTGCCGATACAGACGTTCTTTTTCGCCACCACTACCACGTCCGCTTCTCTGTCTTCAGGTAAGTCAAACAGACGGCAGGCCGTCGTTTTGTTCAGGGCGTAATCGATGCCTTCAATAGCATGAATGCGATCGATTATCGCCTGTACGTTGACGTTCCCTTTGCTCCACACCCGGACGAAGTTGCCCAGCGCGCCGTGGTGCGCGACAAAAGCGCCGGTAGTGGGGCATATGACCGTGGTTTCTCCCGTGCCAAACTCGGCGTCGAGTATTTCCTGCAGCCAGATGACATTCGGCTCGCCCCGGTCGTTGCTCTTGTCACTCATGCCATGGTCGGCGATAAGCCCCAGCACGATATCCTGCTGCGCCAGCCGGCCAAAAGCCTCATCAAGCTGCCGATAGAATGCCAGCGCCTCGGTTTCCTGCGGCGCCCATTTATGCTGGACGAAATCGCTAAGGGAAAGGTACATCACATCGGGACGGCGGTCCTGCAATAAGCGGATACCGGCTTCCAGCACGAACAACGACAGCGCCTTGGGCGTGCCGATGTAGGCCAGCACATCCTCGATACCGTTTTCAGCCAGCGTACAGCGGTCGGCATATTCGGAAGAAAAGCTGATATGGCCCTGGCTGACATCCAGCCCCTTGCCCAACTGACGGCGCAGCTTATCCTTCGCGGTAATGGAAACCACTTTGGCGCCGGCGTTGGCAAACCCGGCAAGAACGGTCTCTCCCCGCAGCAGTTCCGGTCCCGTCATTACCACCGGTTCCCAGGTGTGGGTATCCAGATAAAAATTCCCTGAAATACCGTGCTTGCGACGTGGGTACCCCGTGATAATCGACATATTATTCGGGCAGGTGAAGGAGGGCATGGCGCTGGCCGCCACCGCCGCATAGCCTTGCTGAATGAAACGTTGAATATTGGGGATTGCCCCCGTTGCCAGGTAGGTTTGCAGGTATTCGGGATCGCCGCCGTCAATGCATACCACGACCACGGGACGTTCAGGATGACGGTAGGGGATACCGTTGATAGTGAGGGTTTGGTTCATGCTTTTTCCTTTCAAACAATGATGAAGGGCGGTTTACCGCCTGGGTGTCAAGAGCGAGGATCGGGCATAGGAGGAGAGTTTCTCCACGCCCAATACCAACAAGAAAATCATCAGAATAATGGTGGCCGCCTGATCGAAGCGGAACATTTCCATGGCGATCGCCAGCTCGGCGCCAATGCCGCCTGCGCCCACCAAGCCGAGTACGACCGAGGAACGTACCGCTTTTTCACAGGAAAACAGGCTGCTGTTTATCAGACTGGGCAGCGACATCGGCAAGGCGGCGCACACAATAATGGCCGTGCGTGATGCACCCATTGCCGCCAGGGCCTCCGGCGGACCCTCATCGACTTCTTCGATGGCTTCGGCAAAAAAGCGGGCGCAAAAGCCGACCGTATCCATGATGAGCGTCAGCGTCCCGGCGAAAGGGCCAAGACCGACCGAGGCGACGAAAAATAGCGCCCAGGCGAGATCCGGTACCGTGCGAATAAAACTCACCGCCCCCCGGATAGCGGTTCGTATGGCGGGATGCGGAGTGTAGTTTCTGGCCATCAATACCGCTAACGGCAGACTGAGCACAATGCCGATGAGGGTACCGACCAGCGCTATTTGAAAGGTTACCAACAGGGCATCCATCAGCGGCAGGGCGCGATCCGTGGCGGGGGGGACCATGTCTTTGGCTATCACCGCCATATTCGGTAAGCCGCGCAGAAACTGCGACACGGATATCCCCGCGGCAGATAACGACCAGGCAAAAAAGACCAGAAAGGCGGCAAACAGCAGCGATTGGCGCCATGACGGTGACGTCCATCGTCCCGGTAGACTGGCGCGCGGTTCTCCACTCATACAGGCCTCGTAATTGTTCAAGATTAAGGTCGCGGCCCGGCGCGTCCGCGTTTTGCAATCCCAGGATTCGATCGGCATAGCACAGCGCGTGCGCCATATGATGCGTCACAAACACCAGCGTGATGGATTCGCGCAGGGCGAGTTCGGAAAACACCTGCATGACTTCTTCGCCGGCGCGCGGGTCCAGGCTGGCGACCGGCTCATCGGCGAAAATTATCCGCGGCTTTTGCATCAGCGCGCGGGCAGTGGCGACGCGTTGGGATTGGCCGCCGGACAGTTCGTTCACGCGGCGTCCGCTAAGCGGTGCGAGCTTCACCTGCTCCAGGCAGTGCATGGCATAATCCCGATGTTCGCGGGTGGAGATACTGTGGAACCACATGCGCGGCGTGCGCGACCAGGCCATTCCGCCATGCAGTACGTTGGTCAGTACCGAAAGGCGATTGACCAGATTGTGTTTTTGAAACACAAACCCCACCCGCGCCCGTGCTCTGGCCAGGTCGCGATAGGACAGACCGATAATGTTTTTACCGGCCAATTGCACGTCGCCGGTATCGGGCTCAATCAGGCGCATACAGCAGCGCAGTAGCGTGCTTTTCCCGGCGCCATTGCCGCCAATAATGGCAACGCGTTGTCCATAAGGGATGTCAAAGGAGACGTCCGACCAAACGGGGGGCATTCCCGTTCCGAATCGTTTACTCAGCCCCCTGGCCAATGCTGGCGATAAGCGACACCGAATTGTCGATGATCGCCTGACGCGATGTGCGGATAGTCTCCGGCGGCACATGGGCACCCGCCATCAGCAGATCGTTAGGGAGATCGCCGCTGCGGGCGAGAACGCGGTAGGCGTTCTGCTGTCCCTTGGGCGCTTGACCCAGGAAACTCTCCAAATCGGAACGCCCCATGCCGACGGCGTCCAGCGTGCCATTGTTCAGCGCCTCCCAGGCCAACCGCAGGTTAGTATTGGTGATGGCGGTATCTTTAAGCGGGTCCAGACCGCCATCGGCCAACAATTGCAGTGGTCCTAAATGGCGTGATGTGGAACCCACCGATCCTATACCGATGCGCTTACCTTTGAGATCCTGCGCGGTGAAATAAGGGCTATCGGCCTTGACCACAATGAGCGAATAGTAATCAGGGCGGTAAAGACCCACCACCACGCTAGCGTTGGCGCGTTTTTGCATCACCACATATTCGGCGGGCCCCGCCAGAACGAAGTCCACTTTTTGAAACCGTAGCGCTTCCAGCGCCGCCGTGCGGTTGGTTACCGGCAGAAACTGGATATCCAGACCGCTGGTGCGTTCAATCTCCTGTTTAAAGGGCCCAAATTCCCGCTGCAGCTCCTCCAGACCGACCAGATCCGTCGCCGCCAATCTGACGGTCTGTGCGTGAGCGCCCAGAGCCGTCCCGACCAGGGTCAGTGTCAACAGGGTGTGAGCCAAACATTTGCGTAGCATGGTTCATCTCCAGTAACAGCATTAAGGTGTCGTGGGACATGCTAAGGGAGGATTATTGCATATTGTTGACAATTTACAATTAGGCGTCACTGTTCTACTATTTGCCTACGCCGTTTCAATGTTATGTGAGAGTGCTATGAACACGCCTGATACGATTACCCTGTTGCGCACCCAATCGCTGACCAATCTGGTACAGGGTGAGCTGGAGCGCCGTATTGTCGCGGGAGAATTATCGCCCGGTTCGCCCCTACGTGAGGCGACGATTGCGGCCGAAATGGGCATTTCCCGCGACCCGGTCAGGGAGGCATTTCGCATGTTGGAAGAGCGTGGTCTGGTGTTATTCGAGAAAAACTGTGGCGTGCGGATACGGCGGCTGGATATGGCGCAGGCGCTGCAAATTTATCAGGTGCGCATTCCGCTGGAAGAATTGGCCGGCTCGCTGGTGGCTCAACATGTGACGCCGGCGGGGGCAGAGCATCTGCGCGAGGTGTTGCGGCAGATGGCCGGTTGCCTTGAACGCCAGGATATTGCCGTGTACACGCCGCTCAACTTCCAGTTTCACGACCTGCTGGTCAAACATACCGGTAACCCGGCGTTGTATGACACTTACCGCAGGCTGGTGGTGCAGCTGGAGTTATTTCGCCGCTATACCTTTCGCCACGACCCGCAAACGATTAATATTTACTTTCAAGAACATAGCGCCATTTTTGACGCGGTCCTGGCGCAGGACGCCGCGCTTGCCGCGAGGTTGTTGCGCCAGCATGCGCAGGACAGTCTGCGGCGCCTTGAGCAGGCCGCTTCGTCGTCCTGAGCCTATTGCCGGTCTACGCTAATCAACGAACCGTGGGCGCATTGCCCACGCCGGGGGCATGGTGTATCGGTGCTCAGGGGTAATCGCGAATCCTCTTTGCGGTGACCCGGAAACCCCCCCTCCGCGCGGGCGGAGAGGGGGCGTCTGGCGTAACAGCTGCGCGTTGGCCGTTATTCCAGATTGTCGTGACGGCTGAACATTTGCGCGTCGTTCTGTCCCGTCAGCTGCTTAAGGCGAATCACGATGCTGTCATAAATCAACCAGCTCGGCTGTTCAAACGACGACCCCGTCGGCTGCACCGTCGCCGCTTTAGGGGAAACGTCTTCACTTTTGGCGTTGATACCGGGAATGGCGATCGTCACCGCGGCAAGCTGCCCGATGCTGTGCTGCGGATAAATGGTCAGCGTGGCGAGGGTCGCCCCTTGTTTATGCGCCTTTTGCGCCATGGTCACCAAACTGCCCGTTTCGCCCGAACCGGAACCGATAATCAGCAAATCACCCTGCTGAATGGAAGGCGTCGTTGGCTCGCCGACAAACCACACTTGGAAGCCCAGGTGCATAAGGCGATTAGAAAGTGCTCTGGCCGCAAACCCCGAGCGGCCGGCGCCGGCGACGAAAACGCGTTTGGCGGCCAGGATCGCCAACAGGTTGTCACATTTATTCATGAGCGGCTCCTTGCATCACCGTTTTAATCAGACGCGCTTCCAGCACCGGATCGTCCGCTTTGGTAATGGCCGAACCCACGATAATCACATCCGGCTGCTGATCGACATAATACTGGATGGTCCGGCTATTAATCCCGCCCGCCACGGAAATGGCGGAGTGGCGCGCGTGCTGTTTCATCACTTTAAGAGCTTCGATGGGCTGACGCCCGGCAGCTTGCTGATCAGCACCGGTATGCACCGCCAGATTTTTGACCCCGGCGGCTTCCAGCTCGGCGATGCGCCCCGGCAAATCCTCCACGCAAATCATATCAATCACCAGTGCCTTGCCGCTGTCATGCGCCGCACGCAGACAGGCTTTAACCGTCAGAATATCGGTGACGCCCAAAGCCGTAACATAATCCGCACCCGCGTCGAAGGCTAGCTGGCTTTCAAAATAGCCTCCGTCCATGATCTTTTCATCGGACAGAATTTCCTTTTCCGGGAAACGCTCACGGAAACGGCGTACGGCCTCCATGCCGCGGGCAATCACGAACGGGGTGCCTATCTCAATGATATCAACGTACTCGCGTACGCTTTCCGCCAGGGCAAGCGCGTCATCCAGCGGTAATTCGTCTAATGCCAATTGGAGTTTCATCTTTCATTCCTTATGTCGTTACAATGAAGCCAGCCCCAGCGGCGCGGCCGGCAAAGTCAGGAAACGTTGCAGTTCGTCGTCGAGCAGCAATAGCGTCAGGCACAGGCCGTTCATATCCAGCGACGTTACGTAATCGCCGACGTAACTCCGCCAAACCTGCGCGCCGTGACCGGTTAATTCGTCAGCGATATGTCCGGCCATCAGGTACTGCTCCATCAGCGGCGTGGCGCCGAGACCGGAAACCATCATGGCGAAAGCGCCGTTTTCCGCTTGCGGGCCAAAGTCCTCCCATAGCGCGTCGACCATTTGCCGCGCGATATCTTGCGCATTCTCCAGGGGGGCCACGCGCTGCCCGGCTTCGCCGTGATATCCGATGCCAAACTCATAAGTCCCCGGCGCGATGGTAAAATTCGGTTTGCCCACGGCTGGGATCACGCATGGCGACAGCCCGACGCATATACTGCGGTGCGTTGCGCGGTTTTGTCGGCGAGCTGTATTACCTGCTCCATGCGCCAGCGCACCGGCGGTCTTCCACATGAAAACGCCGCCCGCGATACCGTGACGTTTTTCGGCGTCCTGGCGCGGCGCCGAGGCGATATCATCCCGGGCTTTTACTATCCTGACCTGCCTGTGCTCATCCTCCGCCATGGTGATCGCCATCTGGACGTTCATGCTGTCCCCGGCGTAATTACCAAACAAGCAGGCCACGCCTTCGCCCTGGTCGGCAGCGCGGATCGCCGCGAGAAACGCGTTGGCGGTCGGGGACGAAAACACTTCGCCTACGGCGACCGCGTCGAGCATGCCCTCGCCGAGGTAGCCGAGAAAGGCGGGTTCATGCCCGCTGCTGCCGCCGGTGATAAACCCCACTTTGCCGGGGCGCTGCGCTGCGCGCGTACGGGCAATAACGCGCGGGTTTTCATCGCAGCGCTGTGCGCTTTCGGCATGGACGCGTAAGAAGCCGTCGAGCATGTCATCCACCACGCGGTCGGGATCATTCAGGAGTCGTTGCATGCGCTTTCCCTTGTTTGATGAGTAAGATTGCCGTGTCCGCGAAGGCGGACAGCAGCAGCAAACATGAGCCTGCGCCCGCGTCTGGATGACCAATGCTGCGTTCGCCCAGGCGGCTGGCCCGACCGATCCGCGCCTGCATGGCGCGCGTGGCGTCAAAACCGTCCTGCGCCGCGCTTTTTAAAGCGCTTAATGCCGCTTCCTCGCTTGCCCCCGACGCGATTGCCGCGTTAAAGGCCTCCAGCGCCGGGACAAGCACATCCAGCAGCGTTTTATCGCCGGGCTGCGCCGGGGTTAATGCACGCAGGTCGCTCAACCCTTTGTCGAGCATTGTTTGCAGCGCGGCGGCGTCAATTACCGAACGGTCGGCGCCGGCGCGGCTTAAACCGCGGAACCAGCAGCCATAAAGCGGCCCCATTGAGCCGCCGATTTCGCCCATTAATATCTGGCTGATAAGTAGAAAGGCTTCGCTCATGGTCATTGCGGGGGTAAATTTCTCGGCCGCCAGCGTGAAGCCTTTGTTCATATTAATGCCGTGGTCGCCATCCCCCGCCGCGCCGTCTATTTCGCTTAGCCAGGCTTTATTTTTCTGAATAATGGCAACCATATTTTTGGCAATAAGCAGCCCGTCTTTGTTTGCAAAAGACATAATGACTCCTAAATAAATCGTGTGTTAAAAATCTAATGCGGCATAACTTTTCATAATTTTGTCATGCAGGGCGCTACTCTCCTGTATGCCGGTAAAATGGCTAATGGCCCGGCTAATGTCATGATCCGCGATAAAGCGATGCAGGATAACGCTTTGCTCATCGTCAGGATCGTTATAGCGGAGTGCGGCGGCAATGCCTTTAATCAATAAGTCATTGGGCAAGCCTTTTTCTTCGCATTGTAAACAAGGGCCGGTCAAGCGATCTCCAGGGGATAATTTACGAATCGGCGAGCGGCGGACACGCTGTACCGTATCCACCACGCCGGGCGTGCGGAATCGATTGATAACAAATCTAATATAATCATCCAGCTCTGCGACGCTAAAACCATAAATGACGCTTAGCAATCGCGCGGTTTACCTCATCGACTGGCGAATAGCGCTAACCAGCGCGTCGTCGGCGAATATTTGCTGCATGGTGACATATCCCTGCAAATGTCCCATATAACCCGCCCACGCATGACCGCCGTTGATAATATAAAGTTTGCGGTCCATGTATTGCTGTAAATTATCGGTATACACCGCGCCGGGAAGGGGTTGCGCCTCCGGCGCAATCAGTTTGGTTTTATCAATGACCAGTTCGTATTCCACGCCGGCATCGATACTTTGCTGCTGATTGCGCGTGGAGGTCAGCACCATCCGGTCGACGGCGGTGCTGGGAAAAGCGGCCAGGGCATCGACGTCCGGCTCTCCCAGCGCTGCGATTTCTTTTTTCAGCAGTTCGCCGTTAAAACGCGCATTCTCACAGACGATGATATTGATGCGGCTTTTCCCCGCGGCCCGCCGCGCCTGTGGTCCCTCAAGGAGGAGCGGCGCGATATGGCGCAGATTATCCGCCCATACCGCCGTCGTGATGAGATCCGCATCCGTTATTTTCTGCACAACGAGCGCCCGATCCTTCACCGGTGACAGCGCGTTAGCGACAGGGATGAATTTGCGCTGATACCCCTTTTCGATAAGCCAGATGTCGTAGCCTTTCTGCTGTTTGATTTGTGCATTCAGGGCGTCATTATTCTCCACTAACGTAATGTCGTAACCCCCGTCGTGGAGTAAATCCCCAATGAATCCACGGCCGATACTGCCTGCGCCAAAGTGGACGGCGCTGCATAGCGCCTCCTGTTAAAATATTCCCAGTAATGCCCCGATAATAGAAATGGCCACAATCAATAGCATAATGATGGTGAAATTCTGGTTGCGTTTTACCAACCACCAGTAGATGCCAAATACCGCCAGTAGCGGCAAGATACCGGGGACGATATTGTCGATAACCTGCTGCAATACGAAAGGTTTATTCTGTTCGCCGAAACTGAACTGTAACGGTGTACTGAGCTTCACATAGGTCGATGACAAAGCGCCCATCATAAATAGCCCGAGAGTACTGGCGCCCGTAATCAGCATGCGGATATGGCCAGATTGTAAAATTTCCCGAATGGACGTCTGGCCGGCGCGATAACCATAGGCCGCCAGTTTTCGGCCAACGACGATCTGGATAATCGGCAACAGCAGCAGGAAGAAGGCACCGAGGATGCTTCCGTTAGTAGAAAGCGTCACCGCAAGGCCAAAGATAATCGGCTTCAGCGTCGCCCAGTCAGTGGAGTCGCCAATACCCGCCATCGGTCCCATCAGACCGGTTTTGGTACCGGTGATAGTGTCGTCATCGATATCCGCGCCTTTGGCTTTTTGCTCTTCCATTGCGATAACGGTACCGTTAATCGGCGCACCGAAGACGGCTTCGGTATTGTAGAAGACCAAATGGCGCTTGATGGCGAGTTTTAAATCTTCCGGATCAGGGTAAAGCTTTTGCAAAATGGGCAGAATGCCGGTGGTAAAGCCCAGCGCCTGTAACCGCTCGTAGGAAATCCCCATTTCTGCAACGATGTAATAATAGAGCCAGCTATTTTTTACATCCTTTTATGTTATCTCTTTAGGGTACATAGGTAAGATCCTCACGCTTCTTTTTCATTTTGATAATAAGAAATGAGCAATACTGCACTGAGGCCGAAAATTGCCGCGCCGAAAACGGGAATACCGCTGAATTGCACCAGGAAATAGCCGATGAAAAACCAGGGTAGCAACGCCTTTTTGCCAATAACAAAAATGGTCAAGGCAAAGCCGAGCGCAGGGAGCAGGCCGCCCGCGACGCTGAAACCATGAATCAGCCATTCCGGTACGCTGTTCAGAAATGCATTGATACTGTCTTTCCCGTAAAGATTGGCCAGGAAGGGCACCGGGAAACGGATGAAAAAGCCTAGCAGGGTCGGCCAGACGATGGTGCACAACTTAATCTGGCGTACATTGCCTTCTTCGGCGTATTTATCCGCCATATGCACGAAGACGGCGTTGACGGTTTTTCTGAATTGGTCAAGAAAGACGCCCATTACCCCGACCGGCACCGCGATAGCGATAGCCAGCGTCGGCGAAAGACCGGTGTTTAAGGCGAGCGGTATGGCGATAAGGCCGGCCAGGCAGTCATCGGCCGGCAGGTTGGAGCCCGCCGCTACCAGACTGATGTACAAAATCTGAATCGCCGCACCGATAATGACCGCCTGTGTGACGTCACCCATTATCAAGCCAATCAGCACCGACGCAAATAATGGCTGGCGGATGGCGTGGGTAATGGCATAACCGACATCGGTTTTACATATCCAATACCAAAGCCCTGTAAAAATCGCTACTTCCCACATAGTCAACCCTCCAGACGCGTAATGGCCTTATCCAACGTTAATTTGACTTCCTCCGGGGTGACCTGGAAGTAAACGGCGGTTCCCTGCGACTGAATAAATTTGAGATCCTGTAAATCCTGATCATCAATAGATATGCTGTTCACCACGCTGCGCCGGTTTACACCACCACCCAGTCCCCCAACCTGAACTTCTTTGAATACGATATCCTTTGCCATCAGATGCCTGACGTTACCGATGGATTTGAATAACACCAGTACGTTGCTTTTATTCGTGTCGAAGTACCCCTCCTGAGAGGCTTTAATAAAATCCTCTTCAGCCATGACATGGACATCGACGCCTGGTGGCGCCGCCATCACATAGATGTCGGCCAAAAAAGGGTCTTTGGATAATTTGTCATCCACAATAACGATTTCGGTTGCGGAAATAATATTTCGCCATTTTGTAATGACTTGCCCATGAATGAGGTGAAAATCGACCCGTACTAGTTTTATATTATTCATAGGTATTCCCGTTAGCTATTGATGTCACGTTTTTTATACTTTCACCGCCCGCTTCAATAATTCGGTTTACCAGTTCCTCAATACTTAACTCATTACGGTGCATCTCGGCTTCAATCAGCATGGGTAGATTCATGCCGCAAATCACCGGAAACCCTTTGCGTTTGGCGAATACCGTTGCAACGTTTGATGGCGTGCCGGCATAGATATCGGTAAAGATAATGCTATGGGTGGGTGCCCGTTTTAACACCTCGCCCATTTCTTCCATTAACTGCTCAGGCGCCATGCCCGGCATTAATGAAAAACAATAAATATTCTCAATTTTACCCAAGATCATTTCGCAGCTATTAACCAATTCGTTGCCAAAGCGACCATGTGAAATGACGAATAACCAGGGAACCACGTTTGATTTATCCATAAAATTTCCTGCCAGAAATGAAAAGGATTAGCCGCGAGATTTGCCCCCCGTGATGTTTATGGTGGTGCCGGTGATATAGCTGGACTTATCGGACAGCAGCCAGGTAACCAGATTGGCAATTTCATCCAGTTTTCCCTGACGGCCGAGAGGAATTTTCTGGCTGTAATCTTCGTCGATGTTCGTCGCCTTCATACCGCGCGTATAGGCCAGCGCTTCGCGGTGCTTGGCATCCCCCATCGGCGTCGGCTCATTGATGCCGGGTGCAACGCCAACCACCCGAATACCGAACGCACCCAGCTCCTTCGCCCAGGATAGGGTAAAACCATGCACGGCGGCTTTGGTCGCGGAATAACAGCTCTGTCCTTTTGATCCTTCGATGCCGGCCTCGGAAAGGATATTGACCACCGCGCCTTGTTTTTGGCGGATCATGACGCGGGCGACTTCCTGCGTACAAATAAAAGGCCCTTTTTGGTTGACTCGCACCATAAAATCAAAATCGTCGTCGCTTAATTCATACTGCGGCGTTTCGCTATAATAGTCGACCAACAACCGGGCGCGGTTGACCCCTGCATTGTTGACCAAACCATCAATACGCTGGTACTGACGGTAGATGTCGTCGACAAACTTCTTAAATGATGTGCGATCGGTGATATCTCATAAGCGATAATCTACGCCAGCCGCGCGGCTAGCCGCGTCCGGTAATTGGATATCCGCGACAATGACCTGGGCATTATTTTCCAGCAGGTCGCTGACAATATGCGCACCAATCCCGGAGCTTCCACCGGTAACGATAACGACCCGCTGATTAAGATCTATCCACTTATTCGACGCCATTGCATTCTCTCCAGATGAAGTTGAAGCCAGATAGTGCTAGAGATAATACAAAAGGCGTGCCAGCTTTTATTTTACTTTACTTTCATGAAGTTAAGGTTAGTGTTTAGGCCTCGCCGGAAGCCTGCACACTATTTTTGTCAGCTTTCAACACTAGCAGCGACTGCTCAACAGTGATCCAGGGCTCCATCAGCTCATAAATCATCAGACATTCCGTGGTGGTCATGGCAAAACGGTACTTGGTGATGAGCGGTCGGAAGGCTTCCGGCGTAAGGGTGATAAAATTGCGCTGCTGCTCGATCGGCTCGCTATCTTCACGATGATTTAAGCCATCATGGGTCATCAGTCGTTCGATCATCGCCGCCAGATGCATAAACAAATTAATACGCAGATAGCTTTCAAAGTGAATGCTGTAGGTCATCTCGAAGAATTTCACCACATTCTCAACTTCTTCGATGATAACGTTGGGGTTAAGGAATGAGAGGTGGCTGGCGACGCCCTCAATGGTGAAGAGAATGACGATTTCATCGACCATTTTTTTCAGTTGATCCGCGGACATGATCGTCGAGAAATAATTTTTCCACAGTTGGTCAGGTTTATCGCCGATGAGCTTTCTGACGTTGATAATAGGAATATAGTTGGCGTTCAACTCTGTGGTGGTAATGATCAACCTCGTGCCGTACAGGGCGCTATCCGCTTTTGCCAGCTTCCACTTCAAATCGTCATATTCCATTGTTACGACATCCAGCGTTTCATCATCCACGTAACGGCGGGCTATCTCCTGCAACTGTTTTGACACCCCTTCGCCGGAAATACAGGAGATGATCATTTTATTACCCTGGACAATACCGGAGTAATAGCGCGCCTCTACCTCCCAGGCGCCCTTGATGCCGTCGACAATTTCTTTCATCGACAGCCGCTGCTGGATTTTTTCTGCGATATCGAGGGCCATCGCGGTGCTGACATTATTCATCACCAGCAAATCGCCCTGGATATGGAGTTTGATTTCGGCGTAAATATCCTCAAGCGAGCCCATGTCCACCAAAATCACCATGCCGGCTTGCTCTTTCAGCCCGTCAATCCAGGCGGTAAGATGGCTGATAATCCCCCGGGTATCGACGGACAGAGGCATATCGAAGGCCTTAAGATAGAATCCCCCCAGCAAATTATTCGCCGTTCCCGCGATGCTGGAGGCGGTCGTTAGCCCATGAGCCACAATGATGCCCTGGATAAGCGGCTCCTGTTCGACCTGATGACAAAAAACGGCGCTCAGTAATGGGTGTAACATGGGCGCCGGCGTTTCTGGCAAGCGCCGCTGCAGTAGCGCAATGGTCTCACTGGCCAGCAAACAGGCGCGCTGGGGAATATACTCTGTTACCGCGTTAAGATGGTCGATAGCCGCCGGAGGGATAGTGTCGTGCATGCACCATTGCAGACAATGAAACACTGCCTTTTCCACCATCTCACCCAAACGTAACCCACTTAACTCTGTAAATTCGCGCAGGGTATCAACCGTCGTTTTCCATAGCACCCCTTGATAGAGCCGCCCGGCGGACGCGTCGCCCAGCATCGCGTGGTAATGTTCTTCCAGCTTGCGTACAAACAGCGGTACATTGGCAGAACGGCAAAAGTTTTCCAGCAATGTCTCTCCCGCCAGTGATCTTGCCGGCGTCAACGGTATCGTCGGAAAGGCTTTTTCTTGCCAGTAAAAATTCACGCTTTCGCCATCCTCTTGCGGCGGCAGATTGCCGACAAAGCGAATGCCATTTTTCTCGCCCTGGGTAAAAGCGGAAGCGCACAATACTTTGATGCGGTTTTTAAGCTCACCGATATTTCCCCGGCCGGGAGAGGCGATCAAATGGCGGATCATTTCCGTAGAAACGGTTATATCCTGTTTAAAACGCTGTGCTTCAGCTTGGAAAAAGGTGGACACCAGCGCGAGCTTTTCACTAAAAGGACGGGATTCGGACGAGGGCAATTCAACCATAACGGGAATACGGCGCCGGAAAGTCGTTAACAGTACATTTTCGCTGTTTTCGGTGGTGGCGAACAGAAAGCGGACGCGGGCGTGACAAGGCTGTCGATTATCGCCCAAGCGGTAAAAATAGCCTTTATCCATGAACAGGAATAATTTTTCCTGATTTTCGGCGGAGAGGCGGTGAACCTCATCGAGGAAGAAAAAGCCGCCGTCCGCTTCATCCAGCAAACCGGTTTTCTCTTTATCCGCGCCGGTAAAGGCGCCTTTCACATAGCCAAACAGCGTACTGGATAATAATTCCGGATTATTGGCGTAATCGGCGCAATTGAGCTCAACCAGCCGCGCGCCGCGCTGTATCACGCCGGTTTCGCCTGCATAGCGGTGCAACAAGGCGGCAAGGTAGCTTTTTCCCACGCCGCTGGCGCCGGTGACCAGGATCGGCAAGCCGCCATCGGGGTAATTGGCCGCCGCCAGACATAATTCCACCGCGCTTTTCAAACTGCCCGTGGCGCCGATCAATGCCTGAAAAACCTCTTCCGCAGGCTGCTGCGGGGCCGTTGCCTGCGTATGATCGCTTAGCCAAAAACGTACCGGGCGGGTATTTTCCTTGTGCAGAAAGCCGTCGTCGCACAGCTGATTAAGATAGAGGCTTATTACGCTGCGGCTGGCGGAGGTAAAACGTTCGCAGTCCAGCGTCGTGAAACCTTCGCTCTTATGGTGATAGAACGCGCTTAATTGTCGGTAAAGATCTTCTTTCGCGGACATGGGTTACCTTTTCACATAGAACCGATTAAAGGTTACCTTGTTGCTTTCACGCGGGTTTCGCAAGCGCCGGAGCGGGCGAAAGCCAACCACCTCACAGATTTGGCGCTGGTAAATCCCCACGTCCCGCGTTGCCGCCGGGTAGCGTTAGCTATTCACCGGTTTAGCGTGCCGTCGGCGACAGAAATCGTTTTTATGTTTCAGCGGATTTACCCCCAATCGCCTGCCACAGACCATCATGCGGTCGCCCGCAGGATGGATTCAACCAGCGAAGGAGGGAAGTGGCCCGCTGGGGATAAAGCGGAATAGGGAGGATGTCGATGGACCCGGACTCACTTGCCGATGCAAAAACTGGAAAAAATCCTGCCGAGCAGGTCATCTGAGCTGAATTCGCCGGTGATCTCGCTCAGAGACTGCTGCGCCAGACGCAGCTCCTCTGCCAGTAACTCTCCAGCGTAAGCGCTCACTAACTGTTCTTTTCCCTGCTGCAAATGTGTGGCGGCAGTTTCCAGCACGTCGAGATGGCGCCGGCGGGCCAAAAAGCCCCCCTCGGTGCCGCCGGTAAAGCCCATGCTCTGCTTCAGATGGGTGCGCAACAGGTCGACACCTGCGCCGGACTGCGCCGACAGGGTAACAAGTGAGTAATCGCCCACTTCCCCACAACCAACGCTTTCGCCGGTCAGGTCGGCTTTATTGCGTACCACGGTGACCGGCATTGCGGGCGGCAAACGGCTAATAAACGCCGGCCATAGCATATCGGGGTCTCCAAGGGGGGTGGCGGTGCCGTCCACCATGAGCAGCACATGGTCGGCCTGTTCGATTTCACGCCAGGCGCGCTCAATGCCGATACGTTCCACTTCGTCGCCGGCGTCGCGCAGGCCGGCGGTGTCGATAATATGCAGCGGCATACCGTCGAGGTGGATATGCTCACGCAGGACGTCGCGCGTCGTGCCCGCAATGGCGGTGACGATCGCCGCCTCGCGCCCCGCCAGCGCATTCAGCAAACTGGATTTACCGGCGTTTGGCTTACCGGCAATCACCACTTTCATCCCTTCGCGCAGAAGGCTGCCCTGGCGCGCTTCGGTGCGCACCCGTTCCAGGCTGGCGATAACGTCGTTCAGGCTGGCTTCAATTTTACCGTCGGAGAGGAAATCGATCTCTTCATCGGGAAAGTCGATGGCCGCTTCGACATAGATACGTAGGTTAGTAAGCGCTTCCACTAATTCATGAATACGGCCGGAAAACGCGCCCTGTAGCGAATTAACCGCCGAGCGTGCGGCCTGAGCCGAGCTGGCGTCGATGAGATCGGCGATAGCCTCTGCCTGGGCCAAATCCAGTTTGTCGTTAAGAAAGGCGCGTTCCGAAAACTCGCCGGGGCGCGCAATGCGCACGCCGGGCATCGCGACGATACGCTGTAGCAACAAATCCAAAATGACCGGGCCGCCATGGCCCTGCAATTCCAGGACATCTTCGCCGGTAAAGGAGTGGGGGCCGGGAAAAAACAGAGCGATGCCCTGATCAAGCGTCGCGCCGTCGTCGTCGCGAAAGGGCAGATATTCAGCCTGACGCGGTCGCGGCAGCTTGCCCAGCAGCATGCGGGCCACCGGGGCGGCTAAGGGGCCGGAGACGCGCAATATGCCGACGCCGCCGCGTCCGGGCGGAGTAGCAAGGGCAGTAATGGTATCCGTCTGGCTCATTGAAACGCTCGCTTTGCGCCGCGGGGCGCGGTTGTAAAAAAATAAAGGCGGTCATCCATATGACCGCCTTATCAGCGTGGCTATCTGGCCGGGCGCGCGCTGTTACTTGGCTTTTTTATCCCTGCTATGCAGGCCGCGCTTTTCCAGGCCGCGATAGATAAGCTGCTGCTGGATGATGGTCACCAGGTTGCTGACGATATAGTACAACACCAGACCCGACGGGAACCACAGGAAGAACACGGTGAAAATCACCGGCATAAAGGTCATGATTTTCTGCTGCATCGGATCAGTGACGGTGGTGGGCGACATCTTCTGGATGAAGAACATGGTAATGCCCATCAAGACCGGCAGGATGTAGTACGGGTCTTGTGCCGACAGGTCATGGATCCACAGCGCGAACAGCGCATGGCGCAATTCAATGGAGCCTGACAGCATGTAATACAGCGCCAGGAAGATGGGCATCTGGATCACCAGCGGCAGACAGCCGCCCAGCGGATTGACCTTTTCCGCCTTGTACAGCGCCATCATTTCCTGGCTTTGCCGTTGTTTATCGTCACCCAGGCGCTCGCGCATCGCCGCCAGTTTCGGTTGCAGCATCCGCATCTTGGCCATCGAGGTGTACTGCGCCTTGGTCAGCGGGTACATGATGCCGCGCACGATGAAGGTGATGATGATGATGGAGAAGCCCCAGTTGCCGATATAGCTGTGGATGAATTTCAGCAGCTTGAACAGCGGTTGGGAAATAAACCACAGCCAGCCGTAATCGACCGCTAGATCCAGATGCGGGGCAATGGCCGCCATCTTGTCCTGAATCTCCGGACCGAGCCACAATGTGGCTTTCAGCTCGTTTTGGCTGCCGGCCGCGACGGTGACGGGGGCGGATTTGAAGCCGACCGCTGCCAGACCGTTGCCTAAGTCCGTGGTGTAGAATGTGTTTTTACCCGGCGTGAAAGGCACCCAGGCCGTGGCGAAATACTGCTGCAGCATGGCGACCCAGCCGCCTTCGGTGCTGACGCTCAGATTCTCGCCTTTGATATCCTTGAAGCTGTACTTCTGATATTTGTCGTCGGTGGTGGAATAGGCAGCGCCACGGTAGGTGTGCAGCGCGAAGTTGCTGCTACCGGTATCACGCGCCTTGGGCAAATCAATGGATTGCTTCAACTGACCGAACAACGTCAGCTCGAGCGGCTGCGCGCTGGCGTTATTAATATCGTAATTGACATTCAACGCGAAATCGCCGCGTTTCAGGATAAAGGTCTTGGTGTACACCACGCCGTCAGGGGCGGTGTAGGTCAACAGCACGCGCAATTCGCTCTGGTTATCCGCCAGAACATAGGTGTCCTGGTTCGTGGTGAACAGCGGGCGCTCGCCGTTGGCGGGATTGTCCGGGCCATTTTTGCCGGTCAGGCCGCTTTGCGCCTGATAGACGAATTCCGGGGAGGTTTCCAGCAGATGGAAAGGCTGTGGCGAACCCAGTTTATCGGGATAGGACAGCAGGAAAGCCTGCTCGATGTCACCGCCGCGGGTGTTGATTTTCAGCGACAGCACGTCGGTTTTAACCGTAATGAGCTGGCCTTGTCCGCTAGCGGGCACACCCTGGCTGTCGGGATCTGCCGCAGTGGTGTTCGCGGTCTGTTGCGTGGTCTGGGCGGTAGGCTTGGGAGCATGGTCCGTCTGCCAGGCCTGCCAGATCATGAAAGACACGAACAGCAGAGCGATGACAAGAAGATTGCGTTGCGAATCCATTGTTAGTGTTCTCTGTTGTCAAAGTTTTTTGGCGGCACGGGATCTTCGCCACCTGGGTTCAAAGGGTGGCATTTTAATACGCGTTTTAATGTCAACCAACTGCCTTTTAACATACCAAACCTGCGTATTGCCTAAATTCCATACTGCGAACAAGTGGGCCGGAACCGGCAATGAGGCCCCAGCAACGGGCTGATGACGAGTTGATAACCGCGTATCAACCCGATTAGCAGCTTTGAGACTGGTGACAATGGCGGCGCCATAATTTTTCTAACGCTTCCGTCAGGGCATGGTTATCCAGATCGGCCACGCCTTTTTTGGCGATGACCACAAAATCCATGGCGGGCAGGGCGTGTTGATGCAGGCGGAAACTTTCGCGCGTCAAGCGCTTGATCCGGTTACGTTCATGGGCCCGTTTTACATGTTTTTTGGCGACCGTGAGACCGACGCGGGGATGCCCCAGCGTGTTCAGGCGGCCGAGGATGGTAACATGCGGCGTGCCGGCCCGTTGAGGCTGCTGGAAGACGAAAGTAAAATGATTGGGAGTTAACAACCGTAACTCCCGGGGAAATGCGAGCTTAACCACCCGGTGGGTAAGCTTTCTTACTTGGAAGATACGGTCAGGCGTGCGCGGCCTTTTGCACGACGACGTGCCAAAACCTGACGACCGTTCTTCGTTGCCATACGAGCACGGAAACCGTGGGAACGGTTGCGTTTCAATACGGACGGTTGGAAAGTGCGTTTCATAGCGATTTCTACCTAAACTTTGATAATTACTGATAAGTAAACGCGCTTGGCCGCTCGGCGTGAAAACGGCCGACGCCTCAATCGCATAACGATAAAGAGGCGGGATTGTAATAATTGTACAGTCCCGAGTCAATTCACATCGCGCTTGCCCGCCTGAAGACCCGTGTTCATACCAGAATCTCCGTCCGGCAAGTCGGACAGGACAACAGACGTCACGCGTAGGGCAGAGAATTATACGGGGTTCCCGCCAAAGCGCAAGGATTCTGCTGGATCTAGTCTATTCCTGTCAGGATCACATGTCCGCGATCCCGGCCGAAAAATTCAGACTATGCTTAATTTCGTCGATCATAAGGCTTACTTTTTATCCAGCGGGGAGATTATCAGGTACACTCCCAAGCGCCCGGTTACCCTGTGGATAAAAAGGATGAAAACTGTGTAGAAGAGGAGGATCTGCGGCGCGGTTTGCGTTATGATCCGCACTCCCTGACGGGATCCCCGCTAAGATCCGTCGCGGGAAAAACCGTTTAAGGCGGTTCGCAGGTTGCATCACGGTAATCTGTGTCAAAAAGATGATCCTGAATCATACAGTTTTGTTTCTTTTCTTTTGTTGATCTTGTTCGATTGGAGTCCGCCGTGTCACTTTCGCTTTGGCAGCAATGTCTTGCCCGGTTACAGGATGAGTTACCTGCCACAGAATTCAGTATGTGGATACGCCCCCTGCAGGCGGAACTGAGTGACAACACTCTGGCGCTTTACGCCCCTAACCGGTTCGTGCTGGATTGGGTGCGGGATAAGTATTTGAACAACATCAACGGCCTGCTAAATGATTTCTGCGGCACCGATGCGCCGCTGCTGCGCTTTGAAGTGGGCAGCAAGCCGCCGCAGATGGCGGTGCTGCAGCCCGCGAGCCAGCACGCCAGCGAAGCGCCTTCCCAGGCGGCGGTTGCCCGTCCGCGGCCAAGCCGTCTGAGCTGGGATAACGCCCCGGTTCAGCCGGAGCTCTCTTATCGCTCCAATGTGAATCCCAAACATAACTTTGACAATTTCGTTGAAGGTAAGTCCAACCAGCTGGCGCGCGCGGCAGCGCGGCAGGTCGCCGACAACCCGGGCGGCGCCTATAACCCGCTATTCCTTTATGGCGGCACCGGGCTGGGCAAGACCCATTTGCTGCATGCGGTGGGCAACGGCATCATGGTGCGCAAGGCCAATGCCAAAGTGGTGTATATGCATTCCGAGCGTTTTGTCCAGGATATGGTCAAGGCTTTGCAGAACAACGCCATAGAGGAGTTTAAACGTTACTACCGTTCGGTCGATGCGTTGCTTATCGATGACATTCAGTTTTTTGCTAATAAGGAACGCTCGCAGGAGGAATTTTTCCATACCTTTAATGCGTTGCTGGAAGGTAATCAGCAGATTATCCTGACCTCTGACCGCTATCCGAAGGAGATAAACGGGGTGGAGGACCGGCTGAAGTCACGCTTCGGCTGGGGGCTGACAGTGGCGATTGAGCCGCCGGAGCTTGAGACGCGTGTGGCGATATTGATGAAGAAAGCCGACGAGAACGCGATCCGCCTGCCGGGGGAAGTTGCGTTTTTCATCGCCAAGCGTTTGCGTTCCAACGTGCGCGAGCTGGAAGGCGCGTTAAATCGCGTCATCGCTAACGCCAACTTTACCGGCCGGGCGATTACCATTGATTTTGTGCGCGAAGCGCTGCGGGATTTGCTGGCGCTACAGGAAAAGCTGGTCACTATCGATAATATCCAGAAAACCGTGGCGGAATACTATAAAATCAAGGTGGCCGATTTACTCTCCAAGCGGCGTTCACGCTCGGTCGCCCGCCCCCGACAGATGGCGATGGCGTTATCGAAAGAATTAACCAATCATAGTCTGCCCGAAATTGGCGATGCTTTCGGCGGGCGAGATCATACGACGGTGCTGCACGCCTGCCGGAAAATCGAGCAGTTGCGTGAAGAGAGCCACGATATTAAAGAAGATTTCTCCAACTTAATCAGAACATTATCTTCCTAACTATGAAATTTATCGTTGAACGTGAGCAGCTGCTTAAGCCTCTGCAACAGGTCAGTAGCCCGTTGGGGGGCCGCCCGACTTTACCGATTCTGGGTAACCTGCTATTGCAGGTTTCCGAAGACCGCTTGCTGCTGACTGGTACCGATTTGGAAATGGAAATGGTCGCGCAGGTCGCGCTGAGCGCCGCCCATGAGCCGGGCGCGACCACGGTGCCGGCGCGCAAGTTTTTTGATATTTGCCGCGGCTTGCCGGAAGGGGCGGAGATCGCCGTGACGCTGGAAGGGGAACGGATGCTTATTCGCTCGGGGCGCAGCCGCTATTCGCTTTCCACGCTGCCCGCCTCCGACTTTCCCAATCTGGATGATTGGCAAAGCGAGGTGGAGTTCACCCTGTCGCAGTCTATTCTGAAGCGATTAATTGAATCGACCCAGTTTTCCATGGCCCATCAGGATGTGCGTTACTACCTCAACGGTATGCTGTTTGAAACCGAAGGCGAGGAGCTGCGTACCGTGGCCACCGACGGGCATCGTCTGGCGGTCTGCGCCATGTCCGTCGGCGAGGCGCTGCCGTCCCATTCCGTCATTGTGCCGCGCAAAGGCGTGATGGAGCTGGTGCGGATGCTGGACGGCGGCGAAAATCCGGTGAAGCTGCAAATTGGCAGCAACAACATTCGCGCCAGCGTCGGTGATTACATTTTCACCTCCAAGCTGGTTGACGGCCGTTTCCCCGATTATCGCCGCGTATTGCCGAAGAATCCCGATAAAACGCTCGAAGCGGGCTGCGATGTGCTTAAACAGGCCTTCGTCCGGGCCGCGATCCTTTCCAATGAAAAGTTTCGCGGTGTGCGGCTGTATCTTAGCGCCAACCAGCTGAAAATTACCGCCAACAATCCGGAGCAGGAGGAAGCGGAGGAGATACTGGATGTCGCCTATCAGGGCAGCGAGATGGAAATCGGTTTTAATGTCAGCTATGTGCTTGACGTGCTGAATGCTTTGAAATGCGAGGAAGTGCGGCTGCTGCTGACCGATGGGGTGTCCAGCGTGCAGATTGAAGATAGCGCCAGCCAGGCGGCCGCCTATGTCGTTATGCCGATGCGTCTGTAGCCAATGTGGTAAGGTAGTGTGAGTGAATGGCTCTGTCGCGTCTGTTGATTCGTGATTTTCGTAATATCGCTGCCGCCGATTTGTCTTTGGCCACTGATTTCAACTTTCTAGTGGGCGCCAACGGCAGCGGTAAAACCAGCGTTCTGGAAGCCATTTATACGCTTGGCCACGGCCGCGCGTTTCGCAGTTTGCAATCCAGGCGGGTTATCCGCCATGAGCAGCCGGAATTCGTGCTGCATGGACGTATTGAGGCAGGCAATGTGGATGCGCGCGCGACCTCGGTGGGGCTTTCGCGCAATCGTCTGGGCGACAGCACGGTGCGCATCGACGGCAGCGATGGCCATAAGGTGGCGGAACTGGCCCAGCTGTTGCCGATGCAGCTGATTACGCCGGAAGGCTTTACGCTGCTTAATGGCGGGCCCAAATACCGGCGCGCCTTTATGGACTGGGGCTGTTTTCATAACGAGCCGGCTTTCTTTACCGCCTGGAGCAATCTGCGTCGATTGCTGAAACAGCGCAATGCCGCCCTGCGTCAGGTCAGTCGTTATCAACAGCTGCGCGCCTGGGATCAGGAGCTGATTCCGCTGGCGAACCGAATCAGTCAATGGCGTGCGGACTACAGTGCAGCTATCGCGGCGGATATTACCGCCACGTGCGCGCAATTTTTGCCGGAGTTTCGCCTCGATTTCAGTTTTCAGCGCGGCTGGGACAAAGAAAGCGATTTCGGCGAGCTGCTGGAACGCCAGTTCGAGCGCGATCGCGCGCTAACCTACACCGCGTCGGGCCCCCATAAAGCGGATTTCCGAATCCGTGCCGAAGGCGTACCGGTGGAGGACATTCTCTCGCGCGGTCAGCTCAAATTATTAATGTGTGCCCTGCGTTTGGCGCAGGGCGAATTCCTTACCCACCGGAACGGCCGGCGATGTCTTTATCTGATTGATGACTTCTCATCCGAACTGGATACCGGACGCCGTCGCCTGTTGGCGGAGCGTCTGAAAGCCACCCATGCCCAGGTTTTCGTCAGCGCGGTCAGCGCGGATCAAATCCGTGATATTACCGATGAAAAGGGCAGGATGTTCAAGGTGGAACAGGGTAAAATAAGCCTCCAATCCGAAGTTTAAAATGAGCGGGAAACGTTGATGTCGAATTCTTATGACTCCTCAAGTATCAAAGTACTCAAGGGACTGGACGCGGTGCGTAAGCGCCCGGGTATGTATATCGGCGATACCGATGATGGTACCGGTCTGCATCATATGGTATTCGAGGTTGTGGACAACGCTATCGACGAAGCCCTTGCCGGTCACTGTAAAGAAATCGTGGTCAAGATCCACGAAGACAATTCGGTTTCCGTCCAGGATGATGGTCGCGGCATTCCGACCGGCATCCACGAAGAAGAGGGCGTCTCCGCCGCCGAAGTCATCATGACCGTACTGCACGCGGGCGGGAAGTTTGACGACAACTCCTATAAAGTGTCGGGCGGCCTGCACGGCGTCGGCGTGTCGGTGGTGAACGCCCTTTCGGAAAAACTTGAGCTGATGATAAAACGCGAAGGTAAAGTGCATCAGCAAACCTACCATGCCGGCGTGCCCCAATCGCCGCTGGAAGTGGTGGGCGAAACCGATCAGACCGGCACCACCGTGCGGTTCTGGCCGAGCTTTGCCACCTTCACCAATAACACTGAATTTCAATACGAAATCCTGGCCAAGCGGCTGCGGGAACTCTCCTTTCTGAACTCCGGCGTGTCTATCCGTCTGCGCGACAAGCGCAACGATAAGGAAGATCACTTTCATTATGAAGGCGGCATCAAGGCCTTCGTGGAATATTTGAATAAAAACAAAACGCCTATCCACCCGAATGTGTTCTATTTTTCTACCGAAAAAGACGGTATCGGTGTGGAAATCGCGCTGCAATGGAACGACGGTTTCCAGGAAAATATTTACTGCTTCACCAATAATATTCCCCAGCGCGACGGCGGTACCCATCTGGCCGGCTTCCGCGCCGCGATGACCCGCACGCTGAATTCCTATATGGATAAAGAAGGCTACAGCAAGAAGGCCAAGGTCAGCGCGACCGGCGACGACGCCCGCGAAGGGCTTATCGCCGTGGTTTCTGTCAAGGTGCCGGATCCGAAGTTCTCATCCCAAACCAAGGACAAACTGGTTTCGTCCGAGGTGAAATCGGCGGTGGAATCGCTGATGAATGAGCGGCTGGTAGAATACTTGCTGGAGAACCCTAACGACGCCAAAATCGTGGTGGGCAAAATCATCGACGCCGCCCGCGCCCGTGAAGCGGCCCGTAAGGCGCGCGAGATGACCCGCCGTAAGGGGGCGTTGGATCTGGCCGGCCTGCCGGGCAAGCTGGCGGATTGTCAGGAGCGCGATCCGGCGCTGTCGGAACTTTACCTGGTGGAGGGTGACTCCGCCGGCGGTTCGGCCAAGCAGGGCCGTAACCGTAAAAATCAGGCGATATTGCCGTTGAAGGGGAAAATCCTCAACGTCGAAAAAGCCCGTTTTGATAAAATGCTTTCTTCGCAGGAAGTCGCTACGCTCATCACCGCCCTTGGCTGCGGCATCGGCCGCGACGAATACAACCCGGACAAACTGCGCTATCACAATATCATTATCATGACCGATGCCGATGTCGATGGTTCGCATATCCGCACCCTGCTGTTGACCTTCTTTTATCGTCAGATGCCGGAAATTATTGAGCGCGGCCATGTATTTATCGCCCAGCCGCCGCTTTATAAAGTCAAAAAGGGCAAGCAGGAGCAATATATCAAAGACGATGAGGCTATGGATCAGTATCAGATAGCGCTGGCGATGGATGGCGCCACGCTGCACGCCAACGCGCATGCCCCGGCGCTGGCCGGCGAGCCGCTGGAAAATCTGGTGGCCGAACATTACGCCGTGCAGAAGATGATAGGCCGCATGGAGCGGCGCTTCCCGCGTGCGCTGCTTAACCACTTGATTTACCAGCCGGCCCTGACTGAAGCGCAGCTGAGCCAGCAGGATCAGGTCACAAGCTGGATCGCCTCACTGGTGCAGGCGCTGAACGATAACGAGAAGCACGGCAGCAGCTACAGTTACAAAGTGCAGGAAAATCGCGAACGACAGCTGTTTGAGCCGCTGCTGCGGGTACGCACGCATGGCGTCGATACGGATTACCTGCTGGATTACGATTTTATTCACGGCGGTGAATACCGTAAACTGGCGACGCTTGGTGAAACGCTGGGCGATCTTATCGAAGCGGATGCCTATATCGAGCGCGGTGAACGCCGTCAGCCGGTCACCAGCTTTGAGCAGGCGCTGGAGTGGCTGGTGAAAGAGTCGCGCCGTGGCCTGGCGGTGCAGCGCTATAAAGGTCTGGGCGAGATGAACCCTGAACAGCTATGGGAAACAACCATGGACCCGGACAGCCGCCGTATGCTGCGCGTCACGGTAAAGGACGCCATCGCGGCCGATCAGCTGTTTACCACGCTGATGGGGGATGCGGTAGAGCCGCGGCGTGCGTTTATCGAAGAAAACGCGTTGAAAGCCGCCAATATTGATATTTGACGGCAAGCGCCGACCTTACACTCTCCGGGATTAACCTCCCGGATTTTTTTTGCCCCGCTTCCACCGACCAATGCGCTGCGCCAGTCGGCTGCGGCACTGTATATTCCGCCGGACGCGTCCGCGCGACGCTTACTTAATAGAAATGTCCCCCCCTTGTCATTATCCGGCATTATCTCTGGCGCAGGCTCAGATATTGGGCTGGTCGCCGCAAACACCGTCGCGACAACGGTTGACAGCGTTGTCGGGTCATATAGGCTAAAGTGACCACTACCCTGAAGCAGTTATAAACAAGCGGCAGGCATCAGATTTATGCTTGTGGCGCAATCCAAGAGGATGCGATGGCGATAAAATTGATTGCAATTGATATGGACGGGACGCTGTTAAATCATAAACACGAAATTACTCCCGCGGTGAAAGACGCTATCGGCGCGGCGCGCAGCAAAGGGGTGTACGTCGCGTTGGCGACCGGCAGGCCCTATATCGGTATCGAACGGTATTTGATGGAGCTGGATTTACAGCTGGAGGGGAATTTCTGTATTACCAATAACGGCGCGCTGGTACAGTGGACGGTGGACGGTGGACGGATCCTGTATTTCTCAGACGGTACTGGACATCAAGGATTACCGCTACCTTGAAGCTTTGTCCCGCCAGCTGGAGGTACATTTCCACGCGCTGGACTTTGATACGCTTTATACCGCGAATCGTGATATCAGTCGCTATACCGTATATGAGGCCTCATTAACCAGCGTGCCTTTCAAGTTTCGCACCGTTGACGAGATGGACGCTTCTCTGCGCTTCCCGAAAGTCATGATGATAGACGACCCCGCTATTCTGGATGCGGCCATCAAGCGCATTCCGCAGGACGCGTTCGACCGTTATACCGTCATGAAAAGCGCGCCGTACTATCTGGAATTATTAAGTAAACGGGCCAATAAAGGCACGGCGGTAAAAGCGCTGGCGGAGCATTTGGGATTGCACCGCGATGAGGTCATGACGCTTGGCGATCAGGCCAACGACCTGGCGATGATTGAGTATGCCGGCACCGGCGTGGCGATGGGTAACGCCATCGATGAAATCAAGGCCGCCAGTCAGTTCGTCACCCAGACCAATTTGGAGGATGGGGTCGCGCTGGCTATCCATAAGTTCGTGCTCGACGCGCCATCAGATAGGGCGGCATTGCCTGCCTGAACCGTAGTGCGCCTTTGATGGCCAACGAAGTAAAGTGTGATCCATATTGTAGTGCAATAAATAATAATAGTACTACAATTTGGGTCCGGTTTTGCCGATACCACCCATTCTTGTGCGACAGACCTTTAGGAACTGATAGAATCGCTTCTATTTCCCCAGGCCTTCGGAGCAAGGATGAATAAACAGTCTCTTAGCAAAACCGAACGAATTATCCATGAAGTGGGTCAGCAGATCATCAGCGGCAAGTATATTCCCGGCAGCGGGTTACCGCCGGAAGCGGAATTATGCGAGGAATTCAGTACGTCGCGCAATATTATCCGCGAGGTGCTGCGTTCGCTGACCGCTAAGCGGCTCATCGAGATTATTCGTTATCGCGGCGCGTTTGTCACCGCGCGCAACAAATGGAATTACCTGGATAGCGATGTGCTGCAGTGGGTGCTGGCCTGCGATTATGATCCCAGGCTTATCGCCTCAATGACCGAAGTGCGGAATCTGGTGGAACCGACTATTGCCCGCTGGGCCGCTGAACGGGCTACCTCCGGCGAGCTGGCCGTCATTGAAGACGCACTCAATGGCATGATCACCAACCACAACAATCGCGATGCGTTTAACGAAGCGGATATCCGCTTTCACGAGGCAGTGCTGAATGCCGTGCACAATCCGGTGCTACAGCAGTTGGGCGTCGCGATAAGTTCGCTGCAGCGGGCGGTATTTGAACGGACGTATATGCCCGACGAAGGCAATATGCCCCGCACACTGCAAGAACATCAGAATTTGTATGATGCTATCCGCCATCAGGATAGCGAGGCGGCGGAGCAGGCGGCCTTGACCATGATCGCCAGCTCAACACAACGGTTGAAGGATATAACATGAGCAACAGCTACATCGCCATTGATTGGGGGTCGACTAACCTGCGCGCCTGGCTTTATGTGAACGGCGAACTGGCGGCAAGTACACGTTCTGAGGCCGGGGTAACGCGGTTGGGGGGACGCAGCGCAGAGCAGGTGTTCCGTGAGGTGGTTGCGCCGTGGGAGCAGCATAACGTCCCGGTGATCATGGCCGGGATGGTGGGCAGCAACGCCGGCTGGGTGCCGGTGTCGTATTTGTCCTGCCCGACCAGCATCGCCGGTCAATTGACGCGCGTTAATGAGGCGGCGCCCTGGGATATCCGGATTATTCCCGGCATCAGCATTCTGAACGACAACAATTGTAATGTCATGCGCGGCGAGGAAACCCAACTGCTGGGCGCCTATCGTACCCATCCCGCCAGTCTGTATTTAATGCCCGGCACCCATTGTAAATGGGTCCGCAATCGTGATGGCGTAATTGATGATTTTCGTACCGTCATGACCGGCGAGCTGCATCATTTGCTAATGACGCAATCGCTGGTGGGCGTGGGCCTGACCGAACAGCAGCCCGACGGCGCGGTGTTCCGACAGGGAATGGAGTAGGGATTTGCCGAAAGCAATATTTTGCGCTGTCTGTTTGAAACCCGAGCCGCCCACGTGCTGGGCAAGCTCGACCGCAGCGCCGTCAGCGAATGGTTATCCGGTCTTCTCATCGGTAATGAAGTGGCGCAGATGCAGCGCGATTGGGAACAAAGCATTACCAAAGCCGTCGCGGCGTTCGGCGATCGGGCGCTTATCGGCGCAGGGACGGTGCTGACCGTCGCCCAGGTAGAGGCATTACAAGCCACCGGTGCGACGTTGATGGTGACGCCGAATATCAACGCGGAAGTCATTCGACGCGCGGTGGGCTTTGGGTTACAGGTTTGCCCGGGATGCGCCACCGCGACCGAAGCCTTTACCGCCATCGAGGCCGGCGCGCAGGCGCTGAAAATTTTCCCGTCGGTGTCTTTTGGCCCTGATTATATCAAGGCGTTAAAAGCGGTATTGCCGCCTGAGATCCCGGTGTTTGCCGTGGGCGGCATTTCGCCGGCGAATTTACAAGCGTATCTCAAGGCAGGCTGCGTGGGCGCCGGATTGGGCAGCGATCTTTACCGGGCGGGTCAGCCGGTAAGTCGTACCGCCGAACAGGCCGAAGCGTTCGTTAATGCCTGGAAAGCCGCCACCGGACGCTGATAGGCTAGCGATATGTGCGGCCGCCGTCGCGGCCGCGTTAGCGGGTCTTGTTCCTTAGCCTGCCTGATGGCGCAAAAAAATAGCCTCTTAATTACGAGAACAGGTATAGTTTCTCGTTGGTTTTAAGGGCTATTATGCTGCGTCACTTTTGCCAGGGAGGCGTTATGATTCAGCTACTGCCACAGCCTATTTCATTATTCAACTTTATTGCTGCGGATATTAACGACGCGCGGCATTTCCTCGACAGTTTTTTACCGGCGCCGATTCGGCGATGCTGCGATTTAACCACGCTCTCCCTGCAGGCCAGTCATATTATAGATGACGCCCTGTGTGGTCAGCTTTCCGATTTGCTGTTTTCTCTGAGCACCGTCAGGGGAACGGGGTATATTCATTGTGTGCAGGATCTGCAATCGCGGCCGGAAAAAATGATGCCGTTGCGTATGTATCGATACAGTTTGACCATTATGCAGCGGCACATAGAGCAAGGAAATAGTAAATTCCTGGTGGTGCTACCGTTGCTGTTTTATCATGGCCGGACGCCGGCTAACTCCTACAGTACGCGTTTACCCGATTTTTTTTCCCATCCCGGTCTCGGCGAAGCGGCTTATATGGAGGTGTACCCGTTGGTCGATATCCGCGCTATGCCGATCCATGAAGTGTCGCCTTCAAGCCGACGTGATGAACTCTTTGCGCTGCTTGATAAGCATGAGCATGGCAACGATCCCCAGGCGCTTGATGACGATATCAATCGCGTATTATCACAGTGGTCGCTGCCGCCCGCGCAATTTCGCAAGATTATCCATAATCTGGTTGACTTGTTCAGAGCCGGAAACGGGCGGCAGGACTTCTGAGCTATTGCCATGTGCGTCACCGGCCATTAACGCCAGAGGTGACGCTGAGTGTTGCGACGCTCTTGCTCTGGCCTTGCTATCGCGGTAGCGGCATTCCCGCCTGTGATTCCCGAGTGAGTTGTCATCGATCAATTACTCAGAAACGCCTTGGCGCATTCCAGTAACGCCGTGATGGAGCTACTGAGAACTTTATTCAGGTTATCAAAGGTGCTATTTGCTTGGGTATATCGTTGGGAAAAAGATTGCATATTACTCTGGAAAGTATTTCCCATAGAATTAAACGCTGCCAGCCAGGCATTATAACTTGCCATATCGACATCGCTTTTGCCGCTCCCGCTGGCGCCCGAAGGACTTTTGGGACAAGCGGAGAGAGCCGATTGATCGAAGGTGATTTTGCCGGTCGACATATCGACTGCAAACGCGGGCTTTAACGTATCGGCCATCTGCTGACGCTCCGTATCGCTTAACTGGTCCCATTGCGGCACCGTGCCCAGATTGTTATTCAAACTGGCAATTTTATTCTCAAACTCCTTGAAAGCGGAATCCATGACGCTGTTATCCCACTTGATATAATTACCATCTTTCCCTTCGCTGGGTAGGTCTGTTCACTTCCGGTCAGTTTGTCGGTCTGGCATTCCTGACGCCGCTTCTGATCTGGATACAGGAAGTGTTGAGCTGGCACTGGGTCTTTATCCTGACCGGCGGTATCGGCATTGTTTGGGCGCTAATCTGGTTCGCGGTATATCAATCTCCGCGCAAAAGCCGGGGTATCAATGCTGCCGAGCTGGAATATATCAAGGCCGGCGGCGGTCTGGTGGACGGTGATGCGCAGGTGGAGAAAAAGAATCGTGTGCGGATGAGCGGCAGCGATTGGAAGCTGGTGTTCAACCGCAAACTGGTGGGTGTGTATTTAGGCCAGTTTGCCGTGACCTCAACCTTGTGGTTTTTCCTCACCTGGTTCCCTAACTATCTCACGCAGGAAAAGCATATAGCCGCCCTGACGGCAGGGTTCATGACCACCGTACCGTTCCTGGCCGCCTTTTTCGGCGTGATTTTATCCGGCTACTTTGCCGATCGCATGGTACGCGCCGGCAAATCGCTCGGCTTTGCCCGCAAAACGCCGATCATCTGCGGACTGCTGCTTTCCACCTGCATCATGGGGGCGAACTACACCAACGATCCGATCTGGATTATGGTACTCATGGCGCTGGCGTTCTTTGGCAATGGCTTTGCGTCTATCACCTGGTCGCTGGTTTCGTCTCTGGCGCCGTTACGTTTGATTGGCCTGACCGGTGGCGTGTTCAATTTCGTCGGCGGTCTGGGCGGCATTACCGTACCGTTGGTGGTGGGTTATCTGGCGCAGGATTATGGCTTTGCGCCGGCGCTGATTTACATCGCCGTGGTGGCGTTTTTGGGCGCGCTTTCCTGTCTGCTGTTGGTTGGGGAAGTGAAACGCGTAGGGGAAGCCTAAGCAAAAGAGGCGCGCGGGCGATTTACCTTCGGCAGTGAGTCTTGGTGGCTAGTTAAGCAGAAAATAGCTGATGGCCCAGAGCTGCGCGACACCGCCCAGCACGCCGCGTTGGCGTATCATGCCGGCGATGGTGTAATGACCGCTGCGCACGGCATAATCGATTGCGCCCAAGCCCGCCCAATCGATCAGGTCGGTGGCGGTTTCCCGGCGGCGCAATAATTGTCGCACAATAGCACGATGGCCGTTTTCCGCCGCCGCCATGAGGGGGGTTTTGCCCCGGCAATCGGTGGCGTTAATGTCCAGCCGTGGGTGGTCAAGCAGTAAGGCCACCGTTTTGCGCTGCCCCTGTTCGCAGGCGGTCAGCAACGGGGTGGTGCCCCACAAGCTGGCCGCGTTGGGTATGATGTCAGGATGCGCCAGTAACAGCCGTACCAGCGCTATACAGCCGCTGCGCGCGGCCCAAAGCAATGCGCTGGCGCCATTGCTATCGCGGGCGTTGACGGGGGTCGCTGGATGCGCCAGCAGCAGGCGGGCCACATCGGCATGCCCTGCGCCGGCGGCTAGTATCAAGGCGGTGGAGCCAAAGATATCTGCGGCGGTGACATCGACGCCCGCAACGGTTAGCAGCCGGCATAAGGTTTGCTGGGCGTCGTCCGCCGCCGCCAGCAGCAGCGCAGTTCTTCCCAAATTATCCCGGGCGTTGAGAGCGGTCTGCGGGCACGGCAAAAGCGCGGTAAGCGCGCCGCAGTGATTTCCTGCCGCCGCCGCCATAAGAGCATTGTTGCCCTGGCAGCACGCGGCGTTTATCGCGCAATCGGAACGGCAAAGGAGCGCAGTTACCCATGCACTATCCCCTTTCGATGCCATCTGTATCAGCAGCGTACGGCCTTCGTTGTCCGTGGCGTCCGCCAGCCTGAGATCCGGGCGTGCCAGCAGCGCCTGCGCCAGCGGCAAATGACCGTGGCGGATCACTTTCATCAGCGGCGTTTCACCGTTGCGATCGGGGGTATTCACTTCCAAATGCGGATGGGTCAATAGCGCGAGGACGCTGTTGCTAAGCGCCGGCAGACAGTCCAGAAGTTCCAGCAGCAACCTATCGCCGGTCACCCCGGGTAAGCGTGCGCAGATGTTGGCGCCCGGCATCCTCAAGAGTGTGGCCAGCAGGTCATCCTCGCCGTTATACATCAGCAGGGTGACCAGACGCCTGATGCCGGCATCCGGCTCCTCGCCCGGGTTGATATTCAGCCCGCTGCGCTGACAAAAACGCAGCAGCGGCAGACCATGACTGTCGATAAGCGTGGCGAGGAGGTCAGGCAAGCGCGGCGGGCAGGCTCCTGCAGGCGGGGATGCGCCTGGGACACCGCATGCAGACTGCCGAGATCAAGTTTGGCAAAAGTGAGATTGAGAAGCTCGGGCGGCAATGCCATCAACGGGAAGGACGATGCAGGACTATTGGCGCAGCCCCGCAGCCCCGCAGCCCGGCCGCCAGGGGTAAAGGCGCCGACGGCGCGGCGGCGTCGGACATCGCGGTCCCCCCTGCGCCAAACCGTCCGCTGACAACTGAAGCCGTGTCCATAACCTATCCCGGCGCTCGGCGCCGCGGGCGTGCAGGATGTTGGTCAGCCGTCGTCGCCGGAGGGACCACCGCTATTCCCGTACGCCTGCTGCCGCGCCAAACGAAATGATGAAGGGAGATAGAATGATATTAGCAGACAAATAAGGGAAATGGCGGCGTAATGCCCGCCCTATGCGGGCTTAGTCGCGCGCCGGCGCGGACGTATGATCGTGATTGTGCAGCATGCGCGACCGGGGAGACTCCTCATCGGTATTGCTATCGCGGCGGAAATAGTCATAAGGTAACAGCACCGTGTCCATTACCGCGGAGAAGGGTAAGTCTATGGCCGCCAGAGGACGGATGCACCAGTTACTGTCTTTGTCGCGTAAAACCTGCATACTGGCGCGGGTGCCGGGATAGTAGCCCTGATAGGGGCCTGTATGCGTCATGACGCTTGAGCAGCCGGTGGTGCCCAGCACGGTGCATCCTGCTGTTACGACAAACAAGACCTTCCTTAACATAACCTGTTCCGCATCCGTTGGGTTTAACTCCTTGCGCAGCAAAGCCTGCTCTCAGGACCGATTGAAAGTGTGCTTGAACCATCTAGCTGACGCAAGCTGCAGCAATTAGTATAATAGAGATTGAATAAACCCAAGCTAAATTTTACGGCTATCCCGATATTTTTTTCTTATCGCCTCTTGAAAAATCCGACGGCGGTACCATTTTAATTACGTGACCAGAAATGGATACGCCGTAAGGGTATTCCGGTCACTGACCTGTCCAACGGGAAGGTTATTGCACCCTCGCTGAATTTTGGAGGCTTTAAGCTATGCGTAATTTCGATTTCTCACCGCTGTACCGTTCCGCTATCGGTTTCGATCGTCTGGTTAATCTGTTGGAATCAGGCCAGAGCCAGGGCAACGGCGGTTATCCCCCCTACAACGTTGAATTAGTGAGCGAAAATCAGTACCGCATCGCCATTGCGGTTGCCGGCTTTGCCGAAAGCGAGCTGGAAATCACCGCCCATGACAACCTCCTGACGGTAAAAAGCGCCCACGCCAGCGATCAAAGCGAACGCAACTATTTATACCAGGGTATCGCCGAGCGTAATTTCGAGCGTAAATTCCAGTTAGCTGAACATATACAAATAAAAGGCGCCCAATTGGCCAACGGCCTGCTGTTTATTGATTTGGAACGCGTGGTACCGGAAACGCTAAAACCGCGCCGCATTGAAATACAATAACGTTTAACCGCCAGTATCTCATACGCCCGCCCGTGCAGGGGGGCCTGTCTCAACCCGATTGGCGGGTTGAGCGAATTATCTCGCTTCACAGAAGGAGTTAATAACATGCGTAATTATGATCTCTCTCCCTTATTCCGGCAGTGGATCGGTTTTGATAAATTAGCCAGCAATATTCAAGACTATCATCAGGGGATAAGTTATCCCCCCTACAATATTGAGAAAAGCGATGATAACCATTATCGCATTACCCTGGCGCTGGCAGGTTTTACCCAGCAAGAACTGTCGATTGAATTGGAAGGTCCGCGCCTGACCATCAAGGGTAAACCCGCGCTGGCGGAAAAGGAGGTGCATTATCTGCACCAGGGGTTGGTCTGCAAAGAATTCTCCCTCAGCTTTACCCTGGCGGAACATATGACGGTGGAACAGGCTGATTTTACCCACGGCCTGCTGAACATCGATCTGGAACGACACATTCCTGAATCGCTGCAGCCGCGGCATATTGCCATTGGCACCACGGCTCAGCGGCCGGCGCTCCAGGATCGTACCCTGGATGCCGAGTAAGCCTGTTCGGGGCGCTCCTTTCCACCCGAGGTGCCCGCTTGCGCCGCCGTCGCGCAATAATCCGCGGCCTGTTCCGGCGGCAAGCGGCGTCTTGCCGGCTCCCGCGCCGGTCGCGTAACGACAAGCCCGTCAGTCCCCTGACGGGCTTTTTTGTGGCCGCTTGCCAGCAGGCTGGCGTCCCGTTTGCCGTCAGACCACCGTTTCGCGGTGGGCGCGCGCCACTTCTTCCGCCAGAATGGCAATACCGCGCTCGATTTTTTCAGCCTCCGGCACATAATTCATACGCAGGCATTGGCGACTGTGATGCCACTCTTGCTCCAGCCCGGGGAAAAAGTAGTGGCCGGGGACCATCAGTACACCGCGCAGCTTCAGGCGCTGATAGAGGGCGTCGGTCGAGATAGGCAAATCGGGAAACCACAGCCAGAGAAAAATCGCGCCTTCCGGCTTATGGATCAGGCAGCGCTCCGGCGGCAGCCAACGGCGTATACAGGCGATGGCTTCATCGACGCGGCGACGATAAAACGGACGGATAACTTCTTCACACAGGCGGAGCAAGTCACCCCGGCGAATCGTGCTATTAAGCATGGCGGGTCCGATCCCGCCCGGCGCCAGGCTGATAATACCGTTGATATTGCCCAGCGCCTTTATGACCGGTTCACCGGCGATGACGATGCCGCCGCGCACGCCCGGCAATCCCAATTTGGACAAGCTCATACATAATATGATGTTGGGATTCCACAGCGGTCGGGCGTCGGTGAAAATCAGCCCCGGGAACGGCAGGCCATAAGCGTTATCAATCAGCAACGGCACCTGATGCTGCCGCGCCAGCGCGTCCAGCTTCATCAGTTCCTCATCGGTAATCACGTTACCGGTCGGATTGGTCGGCCGTGAGACGCAGATAAGACCAATATCCTCACCCACCTTCAGATGCGCGAAATCTACATGGTATTTAAACTGGCCGTCGGGTAGCAGGGAAAGTGTCGGCTTCGTCGCGACGAACATGTTTTCCTCAAGCCCCGCATCGCTATAGCCCAAATATTCCGGGGCCAGCGGGAACGAGACCCGGCGCAACGTGCCGTCTTCACTGCGGCCGGCAAAGAGATTAAATAAATAGAAAAAGGCGCTCTGGCTGCCGTTGGTCAGTGCGATATTGGCTGCGGTGATAGGCCAGTCGAATTCCTTGCGCAGCAGTGCGGCCAGCGAGGTCAGGAGCGTATCTTTGCCTTGCGGGCCGTCATAGTTGCATAGCGCTTCATTCAGGGTGCCGTCGTCGAGCATCTCGCGCCACAAGCCGTCAAAGTAGTGCTCCATCGCGGGAATCGACGCCGGGTTGCCGCCGCCGAGCATAATGGCGCCGGGGGTGCGCAGGCCTTCGTTCATGTCGTCCATCAACTGGGCGATACCGGAATGGCGGGTAAATTTGTTGCCGAAGCGGGAAAAAGTCATAGCGTTAGACTGCAGTTCGTAGCGGGACAGACTGACACCTTACCTGCTGGCGCGCCGCTGGCAACCCCCTTTTTACCCTGACGGCGGTATAACGCCGCCGGGTGTGACCGCTAAGAGGCGGCGCCAGGCATGAGCGCAAGCCGTCACCGGTCAGATCAGGTCCCGCGCCCGTAATTCGGTTTTCAGGTAAGCGTAATAAATCGGCGCCGCTACCAATCCTTCCAGACCAAACGCCGCCTCGAAGATAAGCATTGCCAGCAGCAGCTCCCAGGATTTGGCATTGATGCGGCTGCCGACGATCTCGGCATTGAGGAAATACTCCAACTTGTGAATCAAGATGAGGTACAGCACCATCACGCCCCCCACGCTCAAGGAGATGGAGAGCGCCGAAATGATAATCATGAAATTGGAAATAAGATTACCGATAATCGGCAGCAGGCCGAAGATAAAGGTGGCCACGATCAGCGTTTTACCCAGCGGCAGATGCACGCCGAACAGCGGGAATAGCACCAGAATCATCATCGACGTCAGCAGGGTATTGACCAGCGACACTTTGATCTGGGCGAAGACAATATTGCGAAACGCCTGAGAGAGATAATGCAGGCGCTCCAGCAACTGCTGCGTAAAATAGGTGTTGCGACCGGACGGCTTATTCAGCGAAATTACCGCGCCGATAATAAGGCCGATAAAAATGGTAATCAGCCCGTGCAGGAAAGAGCGGCCCATGTTGCGGATAATAATTAAATTGGACTCGACCAGGGCAAAGAGCTGATCTTTCAGCTCTTCCGCGCTTTCGGGCAGGAACGAGGGGAAATAATCAGGAATGCGGTTCTTCACGTCGGAAAAGATGCGGTTGGTTTCGGCGGTAATGTCGATACCGCGCTGGATATCCGAGGTCAGGAAGCTAACCAGGCTCACGATACCCAGCGTCATGGCAATGACCACAAATGCGGCAATCAGCGTTACCACGACCCAACGTGCGCGGCCGCTGCCCACCAGACGTTCAAACCAGGGCGTCAGGGAAATAATTACCTCATACGCCAGAAAGCCGGCGATAAAGCAGGGAAATAAATGCAGCGGGATGAGCAGGGTGATAAAAAGAAACATTAACAGGTAAGAGGTCGCCTTCAGCCATGTCTCACTTACGCTCATTCTTCTTTCCTTTCATTACTGGCAGGTTCCTTTGTTGCTCGAATAGCAAGTAGCATAGGCGGTAATCATAGCACCGATAGCTTAAACCGCAGCGTCATCGCCCCCTGTCAGGAGCAAGAAAAACGTCGCGCTAACCGCGGGCGACTCTGTCGGCGCAGCGGCGGTTGTCGCGCCGCCAGGCGTGGCTTTGGCCGTCGCCGGAGGCGCTGTAGCGTTAATGGCCGGGGAGGATCTCCGGATTGACGCAGTTTTTCTCCACCCGGCCGGTAAGGGCGGTGATGAGATTATTCACCGCGTCGGCGGCCATGTTGTAGCGCGTCTCATGGGTGGCGGAGCCGATATGCGGCAGCGCCACGACATTGGGCAGGCGCAGCAGCGGCGACGTTACCGGCAGCGACTCCTGCTCGAACACATCGAGTCCGGCGCCAAGGAGGGTGCGGTTTTCCAGCGCCGCAATCAGTGCCGCTTCATCCACCACCGGACCGCGGCCCGCATTGATGAGGATGGCGCCGGGCTTCATTTTCGCCAGCTTGGCGGCGTCGATTAAATGATACGTCTGTTCCGTTAACGGCAGGATCAGGCAGACGAAATCCGCTTGCGCCAGCAGGGTATCGAGATCGCAGTAGCGGGCGTCGTAGCGCTTTTCCGCTTCAGGATGCTGACTGCGCGCATGATAAAGCACGTCCATATCAAAACCGGCGCGCGCGCCCAACGCCTGCACATCGAAATTGTCGTAACCCACGGAGATTGTCGAGGCGGCTTTTAGCGCCGGCATACGGTCAAGCAGAGCCTCATCGACCTTCCCACCGGCGCCGATAAGACCCACCGCTTTCGTCAGGGCCTGCGCATGTTGCTGCAAATTGTCGTCGGTAAGCCCGTCGAACGCCGTTACGCTGAAATGTTCGTCCAGACGTCGGCGTAAATCTTCCGGGATGGCTTTATACAAAATCACAGCAGGCTTCATCGAATTCTCCATTAATCAGTGATTACCAGGTTCATTATTAATCAGCATACCACTTTTCACCGCGGGGAACAGGCGCGCCGCCGGGAGAAGCGGACTTGGGGAGGACAACGCGGACGACCCTGGGCACGCCGCAGGAGGATAGCGGTTCCGGTCTGGCGCTCAGGATGAGGGACGGGAGACGGCGTGCATTATACCGCCGGCGTACCAGTTCAGTTGGAGGATGAGATGGCCGGTTTCGCTGTTAAGTCGCTGCGCGATGGGAAAGAAACCGCGGTGATGATAAAACCGGCAGGCGTTGTGGTTCAGCCGGTAAACCTCCAGCGTCAGCGCGGGATAAGCCTGCTGCGCCATTGCCATCAGCGCCAACCCTACGCCGCGGAGCTGATAGGCCGGCGCCACGAACAGAGCTCCCACCACCTTGCCGCGTAACACGCTGATAAAACCAGCGAGGGAGGCGTCCTGTTCCGCCACCCAGGTCCGGGCGGCGGGCAGATACTCGTCGCGCACCGACGGCAGGCTCTCCTGCCAATAGGCAGGCGAGATAAAAGGATGCGCGCGGGTGGTGCTCTCAAGCCACAGTGTGAGCACCGCCCGCGAATCCTCCTGACGCAGCGGGCGGATCACCATGGGATCCCCGCTTGCGCAACCTGTCGTCGATGGACGCTGACGCGGGTGATGTCCCGATGCCAATGGCGTTGCATAGGCCTTCCTGCCGTTCGGCGATTAAGCGCGACGCTGACCGTTCTGATTAAATCTGCGGCGCGTATTCGCAGTTGTTGCCGGATCCGGGCTGTATATCTGAACGCCAGAGGGTATACTTGCGCCTTCTCAATTACATCCACTTGCAACGCGTGCGAATTCAACATGCAAAAGTTTGATCCCAAGACCTTTCAGGGCCTGATCCTGACGCTCCAGGATTACTGGGCGCGTCAGGGCTGCACTATCGTCCAGCCGCTGGATATGGAAGTCGGCGCGGGGACTTCCCATCCCATGACCTGTCTGCGGGCGCTTGGCCCGGAGCCCATCGCCGCCGCCTACGTGCAGCCTTCGCGCCGTCCCACGGATGGCCGCTACGGTGAAAACCCCAACCGGCTGCAGCATTACTACCAGTTCCAGGTCATCATCAAACCCTCGCCAGAGAATATCCAGGAATTATATCTCGGTTCGCTGAGAGAAGTTGGCTTGGATCCCACTATTCACGATATTCGTTTCGTGGAGGACAACTGGGAAAATCCGACACTGGGCGCCTGGGGGCTGGGTTGGGAAGTCTGGCTGAACGGTATGGAAGTGACGCAATTCACCTATTTTCAGCAGGTGGGTGGGCTGGAATGCCGGCCGGTCACGGGGGAAATCACCTACGGGCTTGAGCGTTTGGCAATGTATCTGCAGGGCGTCAACAGCGTTTATGATTTGGTATGGAGCGGTGGGCCGCTGGGCCGTACCACCTATGGTGACGTGTTCCACCAGAACGAAGTCGAGCAGTCCACCTACAACTTTGAATATGCCGATGTGGATTTTCTGTTCACCTGTTTTGAACAGTATGAAAAAGAGGCGCAAAACCTGCTGGCCCTGGAAAAACTGCTGCCGCTGCCGGCCTATGAGCGCATTCTGAAGGCGGCGCACAGCTTCAATTTGCTCGACGCCCGCAAAGCTATTTCAGTTACGGAGCGCCAGCGCTATATCCTGCGGATCCGCACTTTGACCAAGGCCGTGGCGGAAGCCTACTACGCTTCACGCGAAGCGCTGGGTTTCCCGATGTGCAAGAAGAATGAGAACTAAGAGGCAGCCATGACGCAACACACTTTTCTGGTGGAAATCGGCACGGAAGAGCTGCCGCCCAAGGCGCTGCGCGCGTTGGCTGAGGCCTTTGCCACCCACATTAGCGGCGAACTCGATGCGGCCAACGTTCGCCACGGCGAAGTCAGCTGGTTTGCCGCCCCGCGCCGGCTGGCGGTCAAGGTCGCCGCGCTCGGCGGCGCACAGGCTGATAGCGACGTTGAGAAGCGCGGTCCGGCCGTCGCACAGGCGTTTGACGCCGACGGCAATTCCACCAAAGCGGCTGAAGGCTGGGCGCGCGGCTGCGGTATTACGGTCAGCCAGGCCGAACGTCTCGCGACCGATAAAGGGGAATGGCTGGTTTATCGCGCCCGCGTCAAGGGGCAGCCGGTGCAGGAACTGTTGTGCGCTATGGTCAGCCGCGCGCTGGGCAAGTTGCCGATCCCGAAAATGATGCGCTGGGTCGACAGTGAAACCCAGTTCATCCGGCCGGTGCACACCGTGACGCTGCTGCTGGATGACGGCGTCATTGCGGGCAATGTGCTCGGCATTGACGCCGATCGTATCGTGCGCGGTCACCGTTTTATGGGCGAGCGGGAAATCAGCCTGGAGCACGCCGATGACTATCCGCAGGTGCTGCTGGACCGCGGCCGGGTGATGGCGGACTATCTGCAGCGTAAAGAGACGATTCGCAAAGATGCGGAAGCGGCGGCCAAACGGTTAGGCGGCGTGGCCGATCTGAGCGAGAGCCTGCTGGAAGAGGTCACCTCACTGGTGGAATGGCCGGTGGTGCTCACCGCCCGCTTTGAAGAGAAGTTTCTGGCGGTGCCGGCGGAGGCGCTGGTCTACACCATGAAAGGCGACCAGAAATATTTCCCGGTTTACGATGCCGCGGGCAATCTGCTGCCACACTTTATTTTCGTTGCGAATATCGAGTCGAAAGATCCCCAGCAGATCATCGCCGGCAATGAAAAAGTCGTGCGTCCACGCCTGGCTGATGCGGAGTTCTTCTTTAACACCGACCGCAAACAGCGGCTGGAAGATCGTCTGCCGCGTCTGGATACGGTGCTGTTTCAAAAACAGCTCGGCACGCTGCGCGACAAAAGCGACCGGATCGAAGCTCTGGCGGCCTGGATCGCCGGCCGGATTGGTGCGGATGTGCCCCAGGCCGCGCGCGCCGGCCTGTTGTCCAAGTGCGACCTGATGACCAATATGGTGTTTGAATTTACCGACACCCAGGGCGTAATGGGTATGCATTACGCCCGCCACGACGGCGAGCCGGAAGCGGTGGCGCTGGCGCAAAAAGAGCAGTATCAGCCGCGATTTGCCGGCGATGCGCTCCCCACGACGCTGGTGTCCTGCGCGGTCGCCATTGCCGACAAGGTGGATACACTGGCCGGCATTTTTGGCATCGGCCAGCATCCTAAAGGGGATAAAGATCCTTTCGCCCTGCGCCGTGCCGCGCTCGGCGTGCTGCGCATTATCGTGGAAAAACAGCTGCCGCTCGACCTGCAGATGCTGACGGAAGAGGCGGTGCTCCTTTACGGCGAGAAGCTGACCAATGACGCTGTGGTGAATGATGTAATTGATTTTATGCTCGGCCGTTTCCGCGCCTGGTACCAGGAGCAGGGGCACAGCGTCGACACCATTCAGGCGGTACTGGTACGGCGTCCGACCCGCCCGGCGGATTTCGATGCCCGGGTACGCGCGGTGAGCTATTTCCGCACCCTGGAGGAAGCCGCGTCGCTGGCGGCGGCCAATAAGCGGGTATCGAACATACTTGCCAAATCTGGCGATCCGGTCCACGAGGACTTGCAGGCCTCGGTGCTAAAGGATCCGGCGGAAATCACGCTGGCGACCCATTTGGTGGTGTTGCGCGAAAAACTACAGCCGTTATTCGAGGCCGGTCGCTATCAGGACGCGCTGGTAGAGCTGGCGGCGCTGCGTGAGCCGGTGGACGCTTTCTTTGATAGCGTTATGGTGATGGCGGACGACCCTCAGGTGCGTATAAACCGTCTGACGCTGCTCGCGCAGCTGCACAAGCTGTTTTTGCAGGTCGCGGATATTTCGCTGCTGCAATAGGCCGCGCGTTGCCTGCCGGCATGTCGCCGTCGACCTGGCGCCGCCCCGGCGGTTTTTGCCCGTCGCAAAACTGCACTATATTGTTACTGAGTCAGGGAAGGCGAAGTGAATACCTAAACCGGGAAAATAAGTCCTTCATTTACAGGAGTAAAGGTTATGACCTTAAGGGAGCGCATGGGCCTCTACCGGCCGCTGCTGGCGATGCTTGTTGTATTGCTGGGCGTCTTTCAGTTGACCGGCTGCGGCGATAAAGAGCCGGAACAGCGCCAAGCCTTTATACAGTTTCTGCAAAACACGATTTTGCCCGGCGGTGAACGGATCCCCACCCTGAGCGCGGCGCAAAAGGAGCAGTTTGGCCCTTACGCTAATGATTACCAGATTTTGCAAACCTTCAGCGACAAATTCCTCAGCTCGGTTAACGGTTCGCTGGTACCGGTGCTGGATGAGATAAGCCAAATCCGCGTGCCGCAGGATTACCTGTCCCATCGGCAGACGCTCGCGCAGGCGGGAGGCGCGTTGAATATGCTGGCGCCCGATCTGGCGCGCGCCAGGAAACAGGCGGACGATGCCCGCGCCGCGCTCAAGCAGCCTGAAGATCTGCAGAAAGTGTACGCGCAAGCCTACGACAAGCTGGTGACCGGACCGGTGCAGAAAGTCACGCCGGTCATTGGCGCCGCCTCTTCACTGGCGGAACAGCTGGTTCACGTAGGGGATTTTCTCGCCATGCAGACGGGGCAGGGGCAGCCCAGCTTTGATGGCGGGGCGGTAAGCTTCCCCACGCAACTGCAGGTGACGCAATACAATGAGCTCATGACCGGGCTGCAAAACCAGCACCAGCAGTTGCTACAGGCGCAAAACGGCGCGGGCGCGCTGCTGCCCTGATGGTATCCCCGAGGGGGGGCACCGCCCTCGCCCCAGGAGGCGTGTCTTCCAAAGGTCGGTGTAAGGCTGGCCTGATAGCGTCCCCCGCGGCCTTAGGCTGCTACCCCTGGCGATGGCGACCTGTCTTTTATAGGCCGCTGCGCTGCTAACCCTATGTTGCACCAGAGCAACATTCTCTGCCGGCCTTCATGGCGGGCCTGGCGCCGGCGTGTCTCATCAGGTCCTGTCTTGCTGCGCAGGCTTGGCCTTTGTGGTACTGCTTTTAGCGGTAACTTTGTTACACCTTTTCCATTGATCCCTAAGCCCTATCCTCGCCACGGGCGTGCTTTCAGTAAGACAGTGCTCGCAGTCGCGGTCGGGCAATAAGTTTTTTGTGATGGATATCACGCAGATAGCCCTAGTTAGGGAGTGTCCTCGTGATTAGCATCACAATAATTTACCTCGCTACGCTATAACAAAAGAGCGTGGTAGAGTCGCGCTGCCAATAGTAATACCGGCGGATGATGCAACACTGCCGCAACAAATTTCACACGCTCTTATTGTATAGCGCGTTTCAATAGGGGTGAGTTTTATGTCTTCATCGGATATCAAGGTCAGAGTGCAGAACTTTGGCCGCTTTCTCAGCAATATGGTGATGCCCAATATAGGCGCCTTCATCGCCTGGGGTATTATCACCGCGCTGTTTATTCCTACCGGCTGGACACCCAACGCGACGCTGGCCAAATTGGTCGGCCCGATGATCACTTACCTGCTACCGCTGCTGATTGGCTATACCGGCGGCCGGATGGTGGGTGGCGAACGCGGTGGCGTCGTCGGCGCGATTACCTCCATGGGGGTGATCGCCGGTGCCGATATGCCGATGTTCCTCGTCTCAATGATTGCCGGTCCTCTCGGCGGCTGGCTATCAAACGCTTCGACCGCGCCGTGGATGGTAAAATCAGAAGCGGTTTCGAGATGCTGGTCAACAACTTCTCGGCCGGTATTATCGGTATGCTGCTGGCGGTATTGTCCTTCCTGGCCATCGGTCCGCTGGTAGAAATGTTGTCAAAAGGGCTGGCGGTCGGGGTTCACCTGATGGTGACCTATAACATGCTGCCGCCGACGTCCATTTTCGTCGAGCCGGCCAAAATTCTGTTCCTGAATAATGCCATCAACCACGGCATCTTCTCGCCGCTGGGCATTCAGCAGGCAACCGAGACCGGTAAATCGGTCTTCTTCCTGATTGAAGCCAACCCCGGCCCGGGTATGGGTGTCCTGATGGCGTATATGATATTTGGCCGTGGTAACGCCAATCAATCCGCCGGCGGTGCAGCCATCATTCATTTCCTGGGCGGTATCCACGAAATTTATTTCCCCTATGTGCTGATGAATCCGCGTTTGTTGATCGCGGTTATCCTCGGCGGTATGACTGGCGTATTCACGCTGAATCTGCTGGGCAGCGGTCTGGTTTCGCCGGCTTCCCCGGGCTCTATCCTGGCCGTATTAGCCATGACGCCCAAAGGCACCTATTTCGCCAACCTGGCCGCTATTGTTGCCGCTTTCGCCGTTTCGTTCGTCATCTCGTCCATTTTGCTCAAGAGCTCACGCGCCACCGGCGATGAAGATAATTTAGCCGAGGCTTCACGCCGTGTGCAGGATATGAAAGCCCAGTCCAAAGGTGTCGCCGCTCCCGTCAATGCAGGTGCTTCGGGTGATTTAAGTTCGGTGCGGAAAATTATCGTGGTCTGCGATGCCGGCATGGGGTCGAGCGCCATGGGCGCCGGCGTCTTGCGTAAAAAGGTGAACGAGGCCGGGCTGAAGAACATCAGCGTGACCAATAGCGCCATCAATAATTTACCCGACGATGTCGAGCTGGTGATAACCCATCACGATATGACCGAACGTGCAATGCGTCATGCGCCGCAGGCGCAGCATATTTCGCTGAATAACTTCCTCGACAGCCAGCTTTACAGCGATTTGACTGCGCGTCTGGTAGCGGTACAAAAAAGCGGGGATAATCAGCAGAAAGTAATGACAACGTTGGACGATAGCTTTGAAGACGGCGAACAAAACCTGTTCCGTCTCACGGCGGACAACGTTTTTCTCGGTCAACATGCAGACCACAAAGAGCAGGCTATCCGCTTCGCCGACGAACAGCTGGTGAAGGGGGGGTATGTCCAGCCCGAATACGTTCAGGCGATGCTGGATCGTGAAAAACTGACCTCGACTTACCTGGGTGAGTCCATTGCAGTGCCCCATGGCACTATCGAGGCGAAGGACCGCGTCCTGCGTACCGGCATCGTATTCTGCCAGTACCCTGACGGCGTTCGCTTTGGCGATGAGGAAGAGGATATTGCCCTACTGGTGATCGGGATCGCCGCCCGTAATAATGAGCACATTCAGGTCATCACCAGTTTGACCAACGCGTTGGACGATGAATCGGTGATCGCGCGCTTAAGCCACACCACCGACGTGCAGGAAGTCCTGGAACTGCTGGCGAGCGGCAAAGCGTCCTGACCAGGCATGCGGGCGGGTCACTGACGCAAGAAACGAAGGGGCCTGCCATGGCCCCTTTTTTGCTTAGATTTTTGCTGAGATAATTCAAGGTTAACGTTATGAAAGCATTACATTTCGGAGCAGGTAATATCGGCCGCGGGTTTATCGGTAAATTGTTGGCCGATGCCGGTGTTGAGGTTGTATTCGCCGATGTGAACCAGCAGGTTCTCGACGCGCTGAACCAGCGCCACCAATACCAGGTGCGGGTGGTGGGTGAACAGGCGCAGGTAGAGACCGTTCGCGGGGTCAGCGCGGTGCACAGTGGCAGCGACGACGTCGTTGCGCTTATCGCCAGCGTGGATTTGGTGACGACGGCGGTCGGTCCGCAGATCCTTGAACGCATTGCGCCCGCCATTGCCCGCGGTCTGGTTAAGCGACATGACGGCGGCAGCACACAACCGCTGAACATTATCGCCTGTGAGAACATGGTGCGCGGCACCAGCCAGCTTAAGCAGCATGTGCTTAATGCGCTGGAGCCGCGCTATCATGCCTGGGTTGACCAGCAGGTCGGCTTTGTCGATTCCGCCGTGGACCGCATCGTGCCGCCGGTTGAAGCGGGCAGCGACGACCCGCTGGCGGTGACGGTCGAGAGTTTCAGCGAGTGGATTGTGGATAAAACCCAATTCAAAGGCGTCCCGCCCGCTCTCGCCGGCATGGAACTGACCGACAATCTGATGGCTTTTGTGGAGCGTAAGCTGTTTACCCTGAATACGGGCCATGCCATCATCGCCTATCTGGGCCAGCTCGCCGGCCATCAGATCATCCGCGATGCCATTCTGGATCCGGCTGTCCGCCAGACAGTGAAAGGCGCGATGGCGGAGAGCGGAGCGGTGCTTGTTAATCGTTATGGTTTTGATGCGCAAAAGCATGCCGCCCATATCAACAAAATTCTCCAGCGCTTTGAAAATCCCTATTTGCATGACGGCGTGGAACGCGTTGGCCGGCAGCCGTTGCGCAAACTGGGCGCTGGCGATCGGTTAATCAAGCCCTTGCGCGGTACGTTGGAATACGGTCTTGGCCATGCCAATCTGGTGACCGGCATCGCCGCGGCTATGCACTATCACAGCGACCAGGACCCGCAGGCGAAAGAGTGGGCGGCATTGCTGGCCGAGGTCGGTCCGCAAGCGGCGCTGGCCAACGTCTCTGGCCTCGAAGAAGACAGTGAAGTTGTCGCGCAAGTGGTGAATGCCTATAACGCCATGCAGTAACCGACAGAACCGGGGGCGGACACGATCCCGCCCCCTGGCCCGCTACATGGTGTGCAACATGACGGAAAACACTCAGCTGCTGGAAAACAGCGTGCTCGAACGCCTGAATGCCGGAACCACGGTGCGGGAGTTTTTGCGGGCGGCGATTACGCTGCTGGCGGAAGCCGTAGCCATTTTGGTGACGCAGGTGTTCCGCAAGGATGACTATGCGGTCAAATACTCCGTGGAGCCGCTGCTGGTGGGCGCCGGGCCGCTGGCGGAACTGTCGGTGCGCCTGAAATTGGTTTATGCGCTCGGGGTGATAAGCCGCCAGGAGTATGAAGACGCCGAACTGCTGATGGCGCTGCATGAAGAACTGCAGCAGGATCCAGGCGATTATCACTTTACCGACGATGAAATTTTGGGGCCGTTTGGCGAGTTGCATTGTGTCGCCGCGTTTCCGCCATCGCCGCAAATCTCGCGCGCGCCGGAGGATGAAGGGCGAAGATGCAACGACAGCGCTATCAGCAAATGGTGCGCTCGACCATGGTCCTCTCCGCCACCGAATATCTGGTGCGAATTAGTGCCAAAAAGGCGTTCTCCGATCGGCTATTGCTTAAATAGCCGCCGCGCCGGATTTCACGTCGGCGCGCGGGCAAAAAAATCCCCGCCGGGGGCGGGGACGGGAAGGCGCTAACCTGTGTCGGTGTGCGCCGCGGAGCCGAATCAGGCGTGGCTGAAACGTGCGGCCGCTTCATCCCAGTTCACCACGTTCCAGAATGACTTGATGTAGTCCGGGCGGCGGTTCTGGTATTTCAGATAGTAAGCGTGCTCCCAGACGTCCAGGCCCAGAATCGGGTAGCCGGAGGTCCCGGAAATCGCTTCACCCATCAGCGGGTTGTCCTGGTTGGTGGTGGACACGACGGCCAGCTTGCCGTCTTTTTTCACAAGCCAGGCCCAGCCGGAACCGAAGCGGGTGGCAGCGGCCTTCTCGAACGCTTCTTTAAACGCGTCAACGCTGCCGAAATCACGCTCGATAGCGCTTTTCAGTTCGCCCTGCAGGGTCGTGCCTTGTTTCAAACCCTTCCAGAACAGGCTGTGGTTGGCATGGCCGCCGGCGTTGTTGTGCAGCACGGTCTTTTTGTCCGCCGGAAGCTGGTCCAGTTTTTGGATCAGGTCGTCGACGGGCAGATTGGCGAATTCCGGCAGGCTTTCCAGGGCGCCATTGGCGTTGTTGACATAGGTCTGATGGTGTTTAGTGTGATGAATTTCCATCGTTTCTTTGTCGAAATGCGGTTCCAGGGCATCATAGCCATAAGGCAGGGAAGGTAGCGTAAAGCTCATATCAATCTCTCCATTTTAGTTGAACCGGCCCCCTTTAAATGCATGTTAGGGTCGCGTAAGCAATCCGATCATTATAGTTAATTAAACGTTTATCGGTGACTTTAAAAAGAACAAGGTTAACTTACGTCTTCAGCGATCCGCGTCGGATGGGTAAAGACCATGGCGCGTCCCGGTTTACTAAACCCAACCAATGTCAAGCCGCAGCGTTCGGCAACCTCCACCGCCAGCGAAGTGGCGGCGGAAACGGCGAACAGAATTTCTACGCCGCACATGGCTGCCTTTTGCACCATTTCATAACTGGCGCGGCTGGAAACCAGGACCGCTCCGGGGGATC